>QRFB01010159.1:11656-28333 GCA_008931105.1 Oenanthe javanica
CATCCACAATATTACAAACTAGCCAAGGTATTTTACTGATGAGTGGCTACAATTTAGAGTGCAATTATAATTTGTGTAAATCTTAAGTTTTACTAATCAAAGCCAATATTTTTACAGGAGGAGCAAGAGGAAATTGTAAAGAAAAGGGTTTCTACAGAAGATGCACTTAACCTTGCAGAAGTTAAACAAATGGGGTATCTATCCAAGGTATGCCTTCTGTGATTAGTCTTTTACGTCAGATCTTTCACGGCTGATGCGAGAGACTTGTGCACTATACATGACCTATAAATCACATATAATTTTGTAATTGAATCAATATTATATCGTACGTCCAAGGTGATCGATGAAACATTGCGGGTGACTAATCTTTCATTTACACTCTTCCGTGAAGCAAAAGCAGCTGTTCATATGAATGGTTAGTCCATCCTTACCACATTGTTTTTGTTATCAATGTTTCACTCACGACTAAATAATTGCTGGTAAGAAATAAAATAACTCTGTAACTAATTTAGGTTACACAATACCGGAGGGATGGAAGGTTTTGCCATGGATTAGGAGTGTACACATGGATTCTCAGAATTATGATAACCCGAATGAGTTCAATCCTTGTAGATTTGAAGTAAGCGTAGTTTCATTAGTTATGCATAATTTATAATGTTAGGCATGGTCTTTCATAAAATTTTAAAACTCTGAACACATGTCTACTTTGGGTCTTGAATCCTCATGCATCTTATTACCAAAGGAAGAGAGGTATCTCAGATTACCAAGGCTTATTATGACAACTTTCAATTTTCGACGACTAAATATATGCTTACAAAAAGAACGTATGAAATATAAAATGTTGAAATATATTTAGGAGGACAGTACAAGAAAAGGAGCAGGAGTGTATATGCCTTTTGGAGCAGGAAGTAGACTGTGCCCTGGAATGAATTTGGCAAAGCTTGAAATCTGCATTTTTCTTCATTATTTTCTCCTCCACTACAAGTGAGTCCATTAAGTCTGCTTTTCTTCTATTTGCCTCTCGCGATTTTTATTACAGTATTTGCTTGTTTCTTTTTATTATTACTTCTTTTATGATCCCGGTACAAATATTCTGGATTTATGTTGCCTTTGATTGGATATGTAACACCCTGGAAGTAGTACACTTATCTCTACTGTGATAAGCAAGTGATAATTCTCATTTCATTGTGGCAAGCTTGAACGTCTTAATCCAAATGGAAAGGTGACATATATACCAGTCACAAGACCTTCTGATAATTGCATTGCAAGAATCAAGAAACTTATATCAATATAGTACCACTTACGATTCTGTTGAAATCAGTGTATATAAGTACTCTGTCTATGTATTATAATCATAGAATGAAATAAAGTAGAATATGAATACAGGGTAAACCGAGAGTTCAATTGTCCTTTTGACCAATTGATGTAGTAATCACTTTTGACCTTGGTTACCATGTCATTTAAAATCATTGTGAAACCACAAATTATATACATAGCAAACGAATAGAATGCTTAATGTTACAATAGTTGTTACATGAAATGGGTCAATTATGGTCGTAGTAACATATAATGAGGTACTTGCTAAGAAAATTTGCAAAAAGATATGCAGCAGTTAAAAGATTGCAGGCATCAAAGTGATAATAAGATGATCTTGAAATAAATGAAAGTGATAACAAAATTAGAAAATTAAATTGAGGCTTTTATTTGTTGTATCAACTGAAGTAAGTTCATGTAAGTAAACAGACCACAGTGCAAATTCTAGTGTGCAGCATCTTCCTCTTCGCAGAATTTCGTATACTCTTTTGGACCCATCAAGGATTCTAATTCCGATGGATTACTTGGCTTCACCTTGATCATCCATCCATCCTCATACGGGCTCGAATTGATCTTCATTTAAATTTCCCCAGAAAAACAGAAGATAGAACATTTAGTCACAAGAATAAGTTTTTAAGGACTAATATATGCAATCTTGTAGCTAGTGAGGGAGTTACCAGTCCGGGTGTCTCAGTGAGCTTTGTGTTAACCTCGACAACCTCGCCAGAGATTGGGGAATTAACATCACTGGTGGCCTTCACACTTTCCACAGCTCCAAAGCCACTGGCTTGGGTAACTGCACCACCAGGTTCTGGCAGCTCCACAAATACAACTTCTCCGAGATGGTCCTATATTTTAAATATGTGTCAACCCTTCTCCCAGAAATTTCCTACACCTTCTAATGTGAAATTTTCATTCGATTTCAAGATAATAACAAGTACAACAAAATAAACTTAATAATCTACTACACATTGGTGCCTGAACATACTAGTCTGTTTTGAACTTAAAACTTAAATGCCTCACCAGAGTGTCCATCTTAGTATTTTGACAATGTTATCACACCATGTATTACGCAAAGTCGAGAAAGGTGATAGCAAATGAAGTATATGTTAATTTCCAATGATGTAGTAAACCAGAATTATGAACTATAATAGAAAGAGAAGCAACATATATATTAGGCATTACATGTTTTTATGACAGAGTAATGTGAAATAATAAGATTATACCTGAGCATGGGCAGTTATGCCAATAGTAGCAACTGACCCTTCATGCTTCACCCATTCATGTGAAGTTGCATACTTTAACCCATCCAAAACTGCATGCATACATAAAGATTCACAGTTAGCTAGTTAATAATTAGTGTGTGTGTGTGTGTGTTGTGGGCTTTGGGAGGGGGGAGTTGTACCAGTAGAGAAGCATCTAGAGAGAGGAAAGGGTGGTGCAGAGGAGAGTCTAAGTGCATTTGCAGCTGAAGAAGCCCACACCCTCAGAGCCATTTTGATTGTTTTATCTTCTTTACACAATTTGCTTTCTTGATATACTAGGAAAACAACAAGGCTTGGTTTTTGAACAATGTGCTTCCCTCACTGTTTGTTATCTTTGATGAATGGTGCACATGCAAAGCCTCATCCTTCTCTCGCACTCTCACACTTAAAAGTTCCACAACCAAACCTCACTTGTGTGGCATAATTAGACTCTCTTTTTTCTCCTAAACCCAAATGCTTCTTTTTAATTTTTCAATATATTTTCAAAAAAAATACTCAAGCTGTGGGAATGAGCACGAATCGAACAAAAAAAATCAGAAATCAAACCAGAAAAATTTAAGAATACGCCAATCAAACATCAAACCAATTAAAAATCGGGTTGACAATTTGTATGAATTTTTTGGTTTAATTTAACCGAATCGAACTGCGTTTACCTTTTTTTTAATTATAAAAAAGTGAGTTAACAACATTATTGAGTTAAACAATCACGTATTTTCATTTAATTTTGAAACAATAGACAGTATAATTATGAGTCAAGCAAATATTCAAAATTTTCATTTTAAAATCCAAATGACATTTAGTACAAAGTTTTAATATTTTGTTATGTCTTTAAGATGAAAACAATGTTAACACTTCATGAATTAAATCTTTTGTAATTAATATATATATATATAATTTTTGATATATTTAGCCCCTTTGTTTGTTGAAGATAAACTTAAATTCTCGGAGCTGAAATCCAACCACACACATACATCCTACATTTAATACACATGCATAAAAAGTTAACCTCCCACAACATTCACATTGGTTCCATCCCATCCCCAAATTCATACTAAAGTAATTCCTTAAAATTATTTTTCATTTTTTTTATCTTTTAAAAATTTACTACATCTCATTCCCCATTCATATTCCCATTCTCATTTTTATTAATTTTTCTTTTCTTTCATTTATAATTTTAATTATAAAGTTTTATCTTATTATATATTTTCTCCATTCCATATTTTTATCATATTTATTTTTTTGAAATTTTAAGATTCAAATTTTTGTTAGCATTTTTTATAAAAAAGTTTAAAATTTAAATTTTAAAAAAATGGAAATTTTAAAAATATTGTATTATTATTATTATTTAAAATGTTAATATAGGTATAATAGTTAAAATGATAAAAAAAAATATGAGATAAAATAGTATTTAATGAGATGGGGAATGAACAGTGAAACATCAAATATGATAATTTAATTTTAGTCCCTAAAACTTGTTAGATAGTATGAGTGTTGCAAAAGGGGGGTTGAATACAACTTGATAAATTATCACTAATCTTGCTAACAACAAACAAGAAGTAATAGTATCAAGTAAGAAATACAGACAACGAAAAGCAAGCAATGAATGACAGGTGTTTAACTTCAAAAATTAATTTTATTAATTTTTGTTTGCTACAACTGACTGGAAAATAATTCCAGCTACAAAGAAACAAGAACAAATGATTTGCTAATGTTTCTTGTTTGAGAGAAAATCTAGCTCAGTTGCATAAGTGAAATTACTTGTGAGATATGTGTATTTATTCTGAACCACATATCACACTTACAAGTGTACTTTACCTTATTCCTAGAACAAAGATTGAAATATAAACTTTGCTTTTTCCATTCAAATTTATCTTCATTCCATTTGTAGATAAAGTTGTTCTGAGATGTACAGATATCCTTGACTCCTTGAGCACGCTTTATCTTTTTGCTTGACTTCTCCTAAGTTGCAGTAGTAGACTTGACATACTAGATAGTAATGTCTAAATCATTTCTTGTGTTATTGTTATCTAATCTGCTACCTGAAACAGACTGTCAGCTTTACTAAAAAGGTTACAGTCAACCTTTAGCTTCCCTTTGGTGACAATATCTTTGACTCCGCTTACTTTGCTGTCAAGCTTGATAGTCCATGAAACATGTTGTCATCCAAAGCTACTGTTAACTATCCCTGCTAATATTGTTGTCAACTATTCCCGCCAAAGTTGCTATCAGTAAAACTTGTTGTCTTCAAATCTTCATTCTCCGCCAAGTTTACTATCAAAGGAATAGTTGCTGTCAGTAATACTTGTTGTCTTCAAATCTTTATTCTCTTCCAAGTTTACTGTCAAAGAAATAGTTGATGTCAGTAATACTTGATGTCTTCAAATCTTTATTCTTCGCTAAGTTTACTGTCAAAAGAATAATTGTTGTCTTATGTTCCAATTGTGTTGTCACTTGAATATGCTGTCATAGGCTTCAGTTGTAGAATTTTATTGTCAAAGTCTTGACCCATGTTGTGCCTGAAAAATTTGTGAACTTCTACTTCATGGATCATGTTATTGTATTTGTACGAAATAGTAACTATTGAGACTTAATATCACATACTTGGCTTTTAAACATACTGTTACAAGTGACAACTAAACATACTGTCAATATACATATGACAGTACATTTTACTTAGTTAATTTCTAATTAATCTAAGTAACTTATAATTGATTACAATGTTAACACCACAATCCCTAACAACCTTTCCTAATTTGTTTTTATGTAAAATAAAGACAAATTCAAAGTAAATTGCAGATGATAACTCAACTAACATTACTGAAGTGGTTATACAAAAAAAATATTCAGGAAAAATTACAAGTACAAATCTATCTCAAACTAAACTCATCTGGACTGAGCACTTCTTCAAATTTTGGTTTAAGCTTCATCTTCATTTCTTTGCTGGAATCATTTTGTCATGAAGACCTTCAAGAGATTTTAGAGGCTGCTTTTCTTCATCTGTCATGGTATGATCAAAGACACAATCTAAGACTAGCTTTACCATCTTATAAGATAGATCCTTCAAATCTCGATAGGTGTAGTAGTTCTCAGCTGGTCCTTTAGAGATGCATAGATACTTCATCCCAAACATGTCTTTGACAAATCTGGCTTTTTTAGATGAGAAAATTTGTTTCACTCTAAATTTGTCTATAGTTTCATCTTTTTCTTCCCTTGACTCAATGATTTTCCAAATAAGTTTGCTTAGATCTCTTTCAAACTCTAGGAATGATCCTATAGTTAGTCTGAAGATTCTTCTCAGATTTTCATTGTTGAGCACCCTGAAATTATCAGCCTCCACTTCAATGCTGTCAATGATGATTCTCAGGGGTCCAAATAAGACTAGAGAGACATAGTTGGGCCTTCTTGAGAATTAATCATTCAGCTTGGCATGCTTTATGTCAATCTCAGCCTCCTTGATCCTTTTAGTGATTTTCTCCACCTTTTTCTTGGTAGCTTCAACTTCACTGTCAAACTTCTTCATCTTTTCCCTATCTTCTTACCTCTTAGAGTCACAAATATCCAGTGCTTTATTCTTCAAATCAAATATCTCAAAATTTGTCATGTTGAGCAACTGTTTCTTGATAAGTTCAATGATGTGAGGATCATTTTCAACTAATCTTTTCAAATGGTCAAAGGTGATCTCTTCAGAAGATCCACTTGAGTTGTAGAAGATCATTCTGTCAGGATTCCTGAGGAGACATTTTTGAGTTCTTTCATGATCCAACTTCTTAGCAAATTCAATTTTCTTCAGCTTGGTTATCAAGACTTGAATGACTTCCATGAGATTTTGTTCTTCAGGATAGGGAAGTTCCTTCAATTGATCAACTAGTTTGGATAGTAACTCAATTTTCTTGTCTTGAAGAGACTCCATACTCCGGAATTCCATTACTCCATCATCATTAGTAGACATCACACCATCTGGATAAACTCTGGGTTCAGGTTTCTCAACTTCAGTGGAATCTAAGGGATGTGGTTTGAAGAAGTCCATGAGTTCCAAGAATTTCCTGATTAATGCTCCTCTAAAGACTTTAGTCTTTACATCTAAATCTTTGATGTCTATCAACATCCTTCTTATCATAAAGTAATCAGCTTCTTTCATATCATATCCCATCACTGTGGATTCACATGTAGAGTAGATCACATGGATCTTTCTCAGAGTATTGAACTCAAACCATTCAACAATGACCCTTGAGATGAATTCTGCCTCAAATCTTTTGAAAAGATCCTTGACATACTTAGTTTGACAAATAAACATACCATCTACTTTTTGATAGACTTGAAGCCCAAGAAAGAATACCAATTCACCTATCATACTCATATCATATTTATTCTGCATCAACTTTGAGAATTTCTTGCATAAATCTTCATTTGTTGAGTCAAAGATGTATCATCAACATATACTTGGACTAGAATGATATCTTTTCCATGCTTTTTGTAGAAAAGAGTTTTATCCACAATCCCTCTTATAAAATTGTTATCAAGAAGAAACTTGGAAAGAGTATCATACCAAGCCCTTAGTGCTTGCTTTAGACCATACAATGCCTTGAGTAGTCTGTACACAATGTTCTTCATTTTTGGATCTTCAAAGCCTGGGGGTTGTTGAACATACACTTCTTCTTCTAGGTCTCCATTAAGGAAAGCACTCTTAACATCCATTTGAAAAACCTTGAAGTTTTTGAATGCTGCAAAAGCCAAAAAGATTTTTATTGCCTCAAGTCTGGCAACATGAGAAAATGTTTCTTCATAATCAATTCCTTCATGTTGACGGTAACCTTTTGCCACCAGCCTTGCTTTGTTTGTTATGACAGTACCACAATCATCCACATTGTTCCTATAAACCCATTTGGTGCCTATTACAGATTTGTTCTTTGATCTAGGCACCAATTCCCAAACACAACTTCTTTCAAATTGATTGATCTCTTCTTGCATGACATTAATCCAATCTGGATCAGTCAATGCTTCTTCTAGAGTTCTGTTCCATTTTGTTTATCTTAGTGAGTTACTAGAGTTTTCAACATCTTGTTGGTTGATAACATCTTTTTCTCTTGCACTATTGACAATATCAATTTCTTCAAGTCCACTATTCATGGAAACATTCCCAGAAAGATCAATTGTTTGAGTAGTTCCTTCATTGTCTCCAGACTAGATATGAACAATTGTTGGACCAAAAATTGTGTGATCAACTTTTGATGAGTCTTCATCAATATCTTCTAGATAGCCTTGATTTTCAAAGGCTAAAGGTTCCGTTTCTTGACTTTCTTCAACTCAAGGAAATTTTGTTTCATCAAATGTGACATTTACACTCTCCTCCACAGTCTTTAAATGAATGATGTAGATTCGGTATGCATTCTTGTCAATACCATACCCCATAAAGATTCCTTCAAGTGCTTTAGTATCAAATTTTCCTTTGATCTCAGTTGAATATTTCATGAAGTAGCACTTCCTTCCAAAGACATGAAAGTAGTTGACAATAGGTTTCCTTTATGTGAGTAATTCATAGGATGTCTTTCCATAAGTCTTGTTGACTACAGTCCTATTTTGAGTATAATAGGTTGTATTGATTGCTTCATCCCAGAAATAAGTAAGAAATTTTGCTTTACTCAACATTGTTTTTGCAGCCTCAATGAAAGTTCTGTTCTTTCTTTTCACAATACCATTTTATTGAAGTGTATTTGGTGTAGAGAATTGTTGAGTGATACCATTGTCTTTGCAGAAATCATTAATGATACTATTTTTGAACTCAGTACCATTGTCACTTCTCAAGGTCTGCACCTTGTACTTGGGATTCTTGTCAAGAACCCTTACCAAATCAATAATCTCTTGAGCAGCTTCATCTTTGGTTGCTAGGAACCTCACCCAAGTGTATCTTGAAAAATTATCAACCATCACTAAGGCATATCTTTTTCTTGCCAGTGATTGCACATTCACAAGACAAAATACGTCCATGTGAATAAATTGAAATGCTTCATTAATTGAACCACTTTGAGTGCTTTTGTGAATGGCTCTCTTTAGCTTCCCCTTTTGGCAATCCTCACACAATCCTTCTTGACAGAATTCAAGTTGACGAAGCCATTTCACTAACTCTCTCTTCATTAGATAATTCATGGCTTTAAAGTTCAAATGGGAAAGCTTCTTATGCCAAAACCAACTCTCGGATAGAGAAGCCTTACTATAAAAATAGTAGACTTTGTCTTTTCTTACTAAATCCAAGTCAGCTATGTAGAGGTTTCCTTTTCTTACTCCTTGAAGTGCTTCTTCTCCTGTCTTCTTGTTGACAATAGAGCATCTATCTTGATCAAAACTAACTTTAAATACTCTTTCAGAAAATTGAGTGACACTCAATAAATTATTCTTCAAACCATTTACTAGAGCAATTTTCTCTATCTTCAAGTTTCTAACTTCCAGTATGTCATATCCCATTGTGAAACCAATGTTGTTGTCACCAAAGGTTACATAAGGACCAAACATTTTCTTAAACTGTGATAGTAGGGCTTTATCACCTGTCATGTGTCCTGAGCATCTACTGTCAATGATCCACATGATTCTTTTATTTTTCTTATTGCTCTGTAAAGCATATATTTCAAGTTGCTTTTGGAACCCAACTTTCATTGGGTCCATTTAGCTTAGCTAGTTCACAGTTTGAATTTGGATCAGTTGCAATTCTTTCTTTTACTTTGTGCATGACTCTTATAGCTACCCATTCAGTTTTGATAACTGGTTTGATAGCCTTGTTCTTGGGTGGCTTGTTCATCCTAACTTTAGGAGGACTTGGAGTCTTTGCCTTTTCAATTCTAACATTTTTATACAGACATACTTGATTATTAGAAAAAGGCATGTTAAAGCAAATACTCATCAAATTCATTTTACACGAAATGCAATCAAAATCACCACAGTGAGATACTTGTTTATTCTTTAAAGGCATGCTATTTAAATTTTCATTAACAGAGGTAGCATTCTTGACACTAGACTTGTTTTTGTTGCATACATGAGTTAGATGACTAGAAGACCCATAATTGTTGCATAATTTTCTAGGAGCATTAGGAATATAGCCATAATTGTTCTTCTTGTTTATTCCTAGTTTTCCATTTCTGTTCTTCTTGGTCTTCATGAAAGTATGTTTAGAGGTTACTGTCATACTGGTGTTGACAGTAGGTTTAGATGGAGTTTTTATGACAGTAAGATTTGATCTCACAGTCTTGACATCAACTTCTGAACTTACTGTCTTGCCAGTATTGACAACATTTTTTAAACTCTTGTTACCGTTAAGGCAAAACTAACTGTCTTGGGGATTTTGACAGTGTCTTTTGCCTTAAGGGACTTAGTGACAGCTTCAATGTCCTCAGCATCTAGTTCTTATTTAATCATTAATGATTCCTCATCAAATTCAAATTCTGCCTTTTTAAACATGGGATTCTTAACTTTCTTTAGAATTGATGGTTTGACAGTATGTTTGATGTCTTCCTCTACAGTATGTTTCTTACCATTTTTCTTCTCATAGTTAAACCTTATACCTACCTTTTGATTTTCAGTATTATCATCATGGTATGATTTTAACAGGGAAGAGAATTCTTGTAAACCTTGATTTTGAGTTCATTATCAGAAATCTATTTTCTGAGAAATTCCTCAATCTGGGAGACACAAACTACCTTGTTTTTAAGAATCTCATTTTCTTGTTGTAAGGACTCAAAAGCATTTTGTTTAAATTCTAGTTCATGATTCTTAATTCTCAATAACTCATTAGAACTAGACATTTTGACAATCTCCTCATTAGTAGCTAGCATGCTTGTATGAATATTGAAAATTTCAGAACTTAAACTTTCAACAATTTTCTTATACTGAGATGTAATCATATCAACAGTAGTAAGAGTGGGTACCTGATTTGATGAAGTGGGAGAACCCTCTCCAAAGTTTGCCATGAGAGCAAGATTTCTATATTCTTCTTCCTTTTCATCATCAGAATCTTTCCAACACTTGCCTTCAGCCACAAAAGCCCTTTCTTGTGGCTTTTTGAGCAAGGCATCATACTTTGCTTTGAGTTTCTCATAATCACCATCATTCTTTCTCACTTGTTTTGGCTTTTTGCATTCTGTAGCAAAATGCCCCATTTCATTGCAGTTGTAACACTTTATCTTGGGTCTATCCACCATACCTGTTTTGTATCCACCTTTGCCACTTCCTCCAGGTTTTGAAGTATTTGACTTGTTGAACCTGGAGCTTTGTCTTCTGGGTTTAAAAGCTTCGTTCTTCTTGAATCTCAGATTGGAGAACTCCCTTGCCATGTAAACTATTGTTTTGTTTTTCATGTTATCCAGTTCCTCCAAAGTGTAGAACTCATCTTCATCACTATCCTAGAGTTCAAGAGTCACACTTTCATCTTCATCTATAACTTCTTCAATCTTGATTTGATGTTGATGTTGAGACTCCTAGAGCTACAACATCTGTGGAACTTGAGCTACTAGAGCATTTGATGTATTGGCCATCTTTCCTCTTTGACCAGACTGAATAGTTCTCTTTTGTAACAACTCTAGCTCATAAGTTTTAAGTATGCCATATAAAGTTTCAACAGAAAATTTTGATAAATCTCTTCCTTCTCTTATGGCAGTAACCTTGTGCTCCAGATGGTCAGGAAGTGTCAACATGAATTTCATGTTTATTTCATTCTTATCATAAAACTTTCCATGTAGCTGCAGGTCATTTATCAACCTGTTGAACCTCTCGAACATCTCAGTCAACCCTTCACTTGATTTGGCCATAAAAGCCTCATACTGAGACACCGGTATTTGTCTTTGATTTTCCTTCACCTCTCTTGTTCCTTCACAAAATATCTCAATGGTTTCCCATATTTGCTTGGCACTGGTGCAGTTGACAATGTTATTGTACATGACATTTTCAAGTGCTTCAATAATGATAAATTGCAAGCAGACATCCAGAGATACTTTTTCTTTTTAAGTGTCATTGTATAAACTTTTTTGAAAACCTAGTAGGCTGGTATTGTTTCACCATCTACTGTAGTTTCAGGTACATATGTTTGAGGAATAAAAGGACCATTTTCCAGAATTCTAGGGTAAAGTGGGTTGGCTATTTTTATTGACAACATCATTTTTCTTTTCCAAAGGTTGTAGTGTTCTTTGTCAAAGGTGGATATTTTTATGTTGCTTACTTTCTATGCACTCAAATTTAGATCTTTTCAGGTTATGTATATTTAACCTGCTGCTTTGATACCAATTGTTAGACATTATGAGTGTTACAGAAGGAGGAGTTGAATGCAACTTGATAAATTATCACTAATCTTGCTAAAAACAAACAAGAAGTAATAATATCAAGTAAGAAATGCAGACAACGAAAAGTAAGCAATTAAAGACAGGTGTTTAACTTCAAAATTTAATTTTATTAATTTTTGTTTGCTACAACTGACTGGAAAATAATTCTAGCTACAAAGAAATAAGAACAAAGGATTTGGTAATGTTTCTTGTTTGAGAGAAAATCTAGATCAGTTGCATAAGTGAAAGTACTTGTGAGATATGTGGATTTATTCTGAACCACATATCACACTTACAAGTGTACTTTCCCTTGTTCCTAGAACAAAGCTTGAAATAGAAACTTTACTTTTTCCATTCAAATTTGTCTTCATTCCATTTGTAGATAAAACTGTTCTGAGATATTTAGATATCCTTGAATCCTTGAGCACGCTTTATCTTTTTGCTTGAATTCTCCCAAGTTACAGTAGTAGACTTGACAGACTAGATAATAATGTCTAAATCATTCATTGTATTATCACTATCTAATTTGCTACCTGAAACAGACTGTCAGCTTCACTAAAAAGGTTACTGTCAACCTTTAGCTTCCCTTTGGTGACAGTATCTTTGACTCCGCATACTTTGCTATCATACTTGATAGTCCATAAAACATGTTGTCATCCAAAACTACTGTCAACTATCTCTGCTAATATTGTTGTCAACTATTCCCGCCAAAGTTGCTGTCAGTAAAACTTGTTGTCTTTAAATCTTCATTCTCTGCCAAGTTTATTGTCAAAGGAATAGTTGATGTCAGTAATACTTGTTGTTTTCAAATTTTCATTATCCACCAAGTTTACCATCAAAGAAATAGTTCCTATCAGTAATACTTGTTGTCTTCAAATCTTTATTCTCCGCCAAGTTTACTGTCAAAAGAATAGTTGCTGTTGTCTCTTCCAATTGTGATGTCACTTGAATATGTTGTCGTAGGCTTCAGTTGTAGAATGTTACTGTCAAAGTCTTGACCCATGATGTGTCTGAACACTTTGTGAACTTCTACTCCATGGATCATGTTATTGTATTTGTACAAGACAGTAACTATTGAAACTTATTGTCACCTACTTGGCTTTTAAACATATTGTTACAAGTGAAACTAAACATAATGTCAATATACATATGACAGTACATTTTACTTAGTTAATTTCTAATTAATCTAAGTAACTTATAATTGATTACATTGTTAACACCACAATCCCTAACAAAACTCAACCCCATGTTTTGGATGGAGAGCATATTTTGACCAAAATATTACAAAGTCCCGCCAAAATAGGATGGGGACACGTTTGGGGTTCCCATTGAGAATGTTGTAAAAACCCTCAAATTTATTCTCAGCAATTTTCAGCAACCACCAAACCCCTTAAATTTATTCCCCAAATCACACATTAATTTTAATTTTATTAAATAAAATAATCCTAATGAAGATGGTGAGAGACAATAAGAAAGAAGAGAGATTAATAAGAACTATAATTCTCAATCTGGTGATGAACGATGGTGTTGGTCCCTATATAAGATTGTAGAAGGGGGTTGAATACAATCTTAAGATTTAAAATAATATTTTAATTATGAAGAAAAATTAAAATTATTTAAACAGGATTCAAGTTAAATACGTATATTAAACTAGAAAGGGTGTTGCAATATTCCATAGAATATTTCTTTAATTCCTAGAACAAATTTGACATGAACTGTTCTACTAAAGTGTTACCCAGTAAAGAAACTATTATAGAAGGGGGGTTGAATATAATAGTACCAAACAATCGATTTTAGAACACAAGTGTGTGAAAGATGAACTGTTTGTATTAACTTTAACAAACTTAACACAAAACTCTCTCAAGAAACCAGTTGTTCTTAAGAGCTGCTAGGTTATGTGAATGATATTTATGAGCAATACATCAATGTAAACCTAAACCTGTGTTTATATAGTACACATCTACTTATCTAATTATAGAAAAGATAATGATCAATAAATACAGATACACGGCTTTCATCATTATCTTCCTAAAAGATAGCTTCCAGTAAGGTAATTGATATTCACATAAACACTTCCTCTTTCGCCTTCAATCAGCTCCTGATTTATCGAACTCCAGTTGTCAAACTCTGTTGTGACTAAACTCTGTCGGTCGAGTAAACTCTGAACATGTATACTCTGATGACATCACACATCCTCTGATCAGCTTCTACAAACTCTGATCGAGTAATCTCTGACATCATCATCCTGTTATATCTAACAATCTCCCCCAATTTATACTTTGTGCAACAAAGCATAAATTTCAATGATGATGTCAGAAACCAATTGACAAATGCATAAAGTGTTTATCTATTTACCATGCTTCAAATTCTCTTGTAAGAAAAGTCTCCAGATAGAAACTCATCAAATAGATTTTTTCAGCAGCCTTCAACAGTTCCTGTAATTTTGACTTTGACACCTTCATTTGATCAGTAGAATCATCAATCTGAAAAATTACAGCTCTTAAATTATAGATTTAAGCCATTATAATTTATAACTCAAATAAGCCATTATAATGGCTTATCTTTTCTCAACTTCTCATCTCTCAACTGCTCTTCTCTCTAAATCTATGGAGAACATCACCGATGAAAGCACTTTACAATCTAATAATTTTAACGATGAACTATTAGAGCTGAATCACGTAATTGATTTGATTAAATCAAATAGTGTGAAGCATATATCCGAATGATTGCCCCTATTCATTCTAACCCTAATGGTGAAGGTATTTTTAGATTTTCTTTTGTTATAAACTTTTTTTTGCAAGAATCCATGATTTTTGTTATATTTTTAGTGTGGCTAGAAACTAGTTGTTATGAATTAGGAGGACTCAAAATTTGTGTTGATAATGTATATATGGGTTGTGCATAATACCACTCTTTTGCTATGGCATGACATGTGTTTTTAGTGCTAATTTTGTATTTTTATTGTTACTGCCTGTGATCTTGTTTCTACTACCTCTGCCATTGCTAATAAGTTAGAAATATCATAGATATATTAGATTTCCTCATCATTGGATGTGAAACCAAGTTTGTATATGAAAGGCATATGTTTAAAAGCCTATTTGTTTAGCGAGATGACAACTCAACTCAAACATTGATAATTTGTAAGTAAATACATTATCTATCACAGGAATCTTCAGCAGGTATTATTTGACAAGAAAAAGAAGATCAAACTCAATCTACAGACTTGAAGTAGTACTACATTGAAAGAAGCTCAATTTAATTGATCATGCCTCAGTGAAGTATTTAAGTTTGAAGAAGCTACAGTGTCAGATGATTTCATGATTGTGTGACATCAGAAATAGTCAAATCAGAAGGAGTAGAAGTGAACCATTACAAAAGTCAGGTGAAGAATTTTATTTATTGTGAATCACTCGTGAACCAGACAATACACAGAGTGTTGGCAAAATACAGAGAAGGTTCTTTATTACAGAAGAAATGGTCAGCTACAGACATTAATATGAAGACAGGAGACTTGGAAATATATAAACAATGGTTGTGCATTCAAGACTTTAATTTAATTCTCTATTAATTGATTAAATTATTTAGTTAATTTAATTAGTAAATTAATTCAATCAGAATTAATTTATTCCTTAAATTGATTAAGAAATTAATTAATTTAGAATCATTTTAGAATGAAGAAGACTTTAATTTAATTTTATTATCAAAAAGATAATTTATTATGTATCATATTTACTTAGATTAATTCAAAAAGAATTAATTTAATTTATAAGATATATAATAAAAGTAATAGAATTTAAATTAAAAAGGAAAAAAAAAGATATACAGTTCATATGAAGATGCAGGTCGACTATATAATGTCTCGGGAAGACTTTTTTCAAAAGTCTCCCGTACATTAAAAAGTCTCCCCGAGTATTTTATCAAAAGTCTCTCAAGATTTAAAAAGTCTTCTAAGGTTAAGAAAGTCTTCCTGAGTCAAAAAAGTCTCCCAAGAGAAAGTCTTACAGCCAAGAAAAAGTCTCCCCGAGGAGAAGAAGTCTCCCCGAGCAGAAGAAGTCTCCCAAGTCTAGATTTGCCTATAAATAGAAGATTAAGTCAGTAGATACAATTCAATTCAATTAACAATCTATTTTGGCTAAAACAAATTCTAAAGAGCATTTCATGTCAAAATTACTCTAGAATTTTAAGAGCTAATTAGTGAATATTTTCTGATTTAATCTTGTAACCAACCTCAAGTTTAATATAAGTATTTTACTTGAACTGTGTTTCTTTGATTATTATTTCGTGATAATAATTTAAATTGTTTAATCAAAAATTATCCGAAACAGATTTTAATATTTATTAAAGATTGTATTCAACCCCCCCTTCTACAATCATTTGGACCTAACAATTGGTATCCGAGCCATCTGATTGACATAAAAATCAAGATCCTAATATTTTTATGTATTAATATTTTCAAAACTTTTAATTCATTAAAAATTCGAAACTTTTAATTTATTAAAAATTTAAAAATTTTAATTTTTTAAAAATTCGAAATCTCTTTAACTCCTAAAAATCTCAAATCTTTTTAATCTTCTATTATTTTAAGATGAGTACTCAAAGAGTGAGTAGCATTAAAATTCCACCATTTGATAAAGATAATTATCATATTTGGAAGAGGAAGATGACCTTGTTTCTTCGAACTACAAACTCTAAGTACAAGGATATTTTGAAGACTGGTGTTACTGTTCCAATAACACTCATTCCTGAGCATATGAAAGATGGTGTACTTATTCCGCACAGACAATTTGAAAAAGATATTT
>QRFB01010160.1:0-19533 GCA_008931105.1 Oenanthe javanica
CAGGGACGTACTCCACATAATCATCATCTTCCTCCTCTGTAAACTTACGTTTCATGTCGACTGTCGTGATTTACGTATGCTAACGCCTTTTTGTGTAGAAAAAAATATGAAGTTGTAGCAGATAATAATACATGTATGATCCTCGTCCTCTTATATAGGGCAAAAATAAACCATAATCCTTTTCCTAGTTGGATTCGTATATATGTAATTACTAGCTATTGCAACTTGGTCAACACGTATCTTGGTAATTTTCTTCGAAACAACTTAAGGATTTAATTAATAAATATCGAGTCAAATCTAATCTCAAATATTAATAAATCTGTATAAAATTTAATTAGAATAAAATATATCTATCTATACTATATTATTATAGCTGAAAGATTAAAAGTTTTATATTAGTTATTCTATGCTTCACACGGGTTATAAGCTCGTATTTAATTAGTTAAAAATAATTAATATTCAATGCAACTTTTAAAAAATAAAATAAAATTACTCGTGGTTGAATTTGAAGTCGTTTTTAGTTGCATTGGTTGGAAAACCGTATTTTTATAAAATACAAAAACATATTTTTGTAAAAAGAAGGTTTGGTATTTTTCAAAAAAGCTTTTTATTATATAATTTTATTATTAATATTTACAATTTACAATAAAATATGGAGTAATTAATAATCAAAAAATTTGAGTTTGGATTTGGGTATTGAAAAACCGGGTCTGATCACCATCCCTGCCGAACTATCAGTGCCCAACTACGTTACTAGCAGGTGAAAGTTCTCTGCAGCCTTCATAGTCTGATGAACACCCTCAATCTCTTGCTCATGTGTAGTTTTTTGATAACCTTTCTAGAGTTCTTATGAAGAGTGGAGTCATGTTCAGTACAAAAACTAATGACAACATCATTATAAGCATTAAACAAAATGTGATAGTTCATATTTCCAGTTGAGCTTTGGCATTCATTGTCAGAATGTATCCTTTTTCTCACTCCTTGAGGTAGGTTTAATTTGATGGTTCCTTCAGTTGGTTCAACCCGCAAACAATCGGACTTTTTGTCTTGGCTTCCAGAGGTCTGAGTTAAAAATTCAAATAGTTAGGCATGCACATGTTTTAGGTCCAAACACTTACGGGATTAGATCGATGCTCCCAAAATTGAAAGATTTGATAGCTTATGTAATAAGTAATTATTCATAGGTTGTTTATCATTTAATTTTCTACTTTCATCTTTATTTGTTGAAAATGGTTAACTAACTAAACCAAATTTTTATACATAAAGATATGGCATTGGCTTTGAATAACATTTTTTTTAAACTCTTTACAGTGTCAGCCAGGCCTGCCATATATTCACACTAGTTTCATATATTTAACCTTTGACAGGATCTCTAATCTTGTGCTTCAAGAATGTGAAGCTGCACCAAAGATGACAAGAAAATGCAAAAACATTTTGGTGAGGTTTGGTGTTGTTTTTAGGGCTTTTTTCAGAAATACCCAAACATATAAAACTTTTTTTAAAAATACGGTGCAACCTCATCTGTAACTGTTTTTCACCTGTGGCGCCAGTGCTGCAACCTCATCTGCAACTGTTTTTCACCTGTGGCGCCAGTGTTGCAACCTCATCTGCAACTTAAACCGTATTTTTGAAAAAAAACCTTAAAAAGTTAGGTAGTTTTGTAAAAATCCCTTGTTTTTATTACTGAAATGTGTTTTAGTTGGCTCCTTTTTTTTTGAAAATAAAAAAATATTATTTTATTTAATATGATGTATAATATTATAATGTAAAGAAGTAGAATCATTGTAATAGTGAGAAAGAAGGTTGAAGAGGCCCGCAAGGGTTGACTCAGTTGGTTAAAAAAGAGAAATATTATCTTCTTGGTCCAGAGCATGTCGCACTTGTGTGTTTACCCAGTGCACACCCAAAGGGTAGCGGCTGCGGGTTTTCACAGTAAAAAAAAAAGTTTGAAGAGTTATGTAAAGAATTAAATTTTAAATTTAGAAAATAATTTTATATTTTTAAAAAGCAACATTTACATGTTTTCAAGGTTTTTTTTTGCCACAGGTTTTTTTTAATACTTTGTTTTTGTTTTCTGAATTTATTTCCAAACAAGAAACAATTTTCAGTTATTGATCAGACTTTTTTTTTGTTGAGCGATCAAATGATAGCTTGTTAGTAGTTGATATTTGTTAACTCGCAAGAATTTTCACAGCAAACCAGCGGCTGTGCACAGTAAAACAAATACAGTATATATGAAACTGTTCACTTTTATATATAATTGTATTTCATGACAAATATATTTGATCTTCCAAATTTTACAAACTTACGAAATTTAATAAGACTTACGTTAATGCATGTCATATGCGCATAACTGCATAAGTATATAGTTTTTTTTACTAGTTAGGCTATATATATCTGTTCTAAATAATGTCCGGGTGAACAAAGTCGAATCCATAACATGGGAGGGAGGACAGAAAACAAACCCATTACCGGTTATCCAATAAGTATATAGTTTAGCGTTCACAAATAAACGACGACTCGTCAACAAGACAACAACATACAAGTGAAATCAACTGAATATACAGATGAAATTTAATGTAGACTTGTATGTTCAAGATGATTTGTATATATTATCATTTCGACAAACTAATAACTACGGTGAACTAGTTAATTACCGGATTAAAGCAAAATGAAACCAAAGATAAGTGTACCAGGTAAAGTTGGTTAAAATTATATATAAAAATAATAATAAATTATAAAGCAAGCAGGTGATGACTAAATCATACTGTATACGTACTAAAATTTAAGCACAAACAGACAATATTATCATAGCTTTTTGGGGTAATTAGATCGTCTAATTACCTAGCAACAATAAGCTTAAGCCTTAAAGCACTCTCCCCAGTCCCCACCCCTCTTTAAAAACTGTCTTAAAGCCACTTTAGTTTTAATAATAGTCAGAACTAAATTTTTGTCAAGTCGAACTAAATTTTTTGGCAAGGCTTTAATCTTTCTATATGTGCTCGTGTACGTATATGTGTTGTACGAGTAATTTCGTGTAAATCTCTTATCATTTGGTTCAGAAATCCCTACCAACCTGACTACTATAGTAGTTGTATCCTCTCTTGACTAGAACAATTTTACAATACACAACTGGTCATGCATGACCAATTAAACAATGTGAAACATATCCTATGTAATATTCCTTATATATAATCATGTCTTGCACTAGGTGCATTTCAATTAGCATGCCACTGCAGTCTCAACCATCTTTCTAGCTTCTTATCGATTCACAATCAGATCAATGGCGCCGCGTTTTCTGCTATATTTCATGCTAGTTATCGTAGTTTTTCTCGACAATTATAGTGTCAGCTTGCATGCAAACCAAGATCCTCCTTTAACTTTAGATTATTACCAATCAACTTGTCCAACATTTCTTGAGATTGTGAGGAAAGAAATGGAATGTGCTGTGCTTTCTGATCCCCGCAATGCAGCTTTAATTCTACGTTTACATTTCCACGATTGTTTTGTTCAGGTGAAGTGCCATTAATTATAAGCTTATAGCCTTAGTCAACTCTGTTTATCATAATTTAGATTAAGCTAGCAGCCTTTCTTAAAGTGAAAATATTTTACTTGATTAATCCGTTCATCCTTAAGTAGGAGAATAACTTATACAATATCTTATACTGATTACTGATGTAAATACTTGCAGGGATGTGATGGGTCAGTTTTGCTGGATGATACGTACACGCTTAAAGGAGAAAAGAAAGCTTCCATTAATCAAAATGCCTTAAAAGGCTTCAACATCATTGACAGGATCAAGAATAAGCTGGAATCAGAGTGCCCTGGAGTAGTCTCTTGTGCTGATATCCTTACTGTAGCTGCACGAGATGCAACTATTCTGGTAATTAAAAGCATTTTCGAACTCTCTGTTTAGAAAACTGTTAGAATGAAGCCACGGGTTTTATGTTTTTTACTTGTGGTTCTGTGCAGGTTGGTGGTCCTTATTGGCATGTACCCCTAGGCAGAAAAGACTCTAAAACTGCAGGCTACGAACTTGCAACATCAAATTTACCAGTAGCAAATGAAGGCCTTCTGTCTATAATTTCTAAGTTCTTGTATCAAGGCCTTTCAGTCACTGATTTAGTAGCTCTATCAGGTAAACTTGGGCTTCAACGCCATCTTAGTTCTAAACTAAATTATTTGTCACACCCTTAGCCTATTCTCTCAATTTAGTTTAATTTAGTGTAGTTTCAAGTCGATACTAGACTTGTATAATCTATTAGTACTCAGAGAAAAACAGTAAAGTTTTTTACCAAAAAAATGAAGCCTGCCAACTTAAACTTAGTCAGTCCTACAAGGATTAACAACTTTTTTAAGTCTCAGCTAAAAACTGGAGCTACCTGCAGGTGCACATACCATAGGCATGGCGCGATGTGTGAATTTCAGAAATAGAATTCACGGAGACTATGGAACAACCTCAGTGATGAATCCGGTTTCAGAGTCCAATCTTAAGTATTTAAGAACTATATGTCCAGCAACAGGGGGAGAAGACAACAAAGAATCAGCCATGGACAATGTAACCCCTAACCTTTTCGACAATTCTTTTTACCATTTACTATTAAGGAGTGAAGGACTACTCAACTCGGATCAAGAACTTTATTCTAGCATCTGGGGGATCGAAACAAAGAAGCTTGTAGAGAAATATGCTGCAAATCCTGCAATCTTCTTTCAACAATTCTCTGAGTCAATGGTGAAGATGGGAAATATTACAAATGCTCAAAGTTTTGCGGATGGGGAAGTTAGGAAAATTTGCAGATTTGTTAACACATAGATACTTATTCATGCTACTACACCTAGTTACCTACACTATAATATAATATTTGTTTGCCAAGTGAAGAAGTGAATTCACAGGATTTGTGAAACCAATATTATTTTTATATATATTTCTGAGTTTGAAAAATAAAGCTTTGTTATCAACATATAAGTTTAGGAATGGAAGAATTTTTCAACACTAAACAAAATTTTCAATAATAAAATCAATGATCATGCATAATTAGGCTAATTTTTTTTATTCAACTCTAATTTTGTCTATCACAAAAAACACCAGGTCCTACAAAGATTTGATGGGTTCGCCTTTATATTCTAAATTTGAATCTTATAAAAAAAATTATTCTTAAATAAAGATCTTAAACGGTATATACATTTATTCCTTACATTTTTAATTATATTCGTTTTTAATAAATAGACTTACATTGTTTTTTTGGGGTCAGAAAATAGACTTACATTGTTACATTACTTGATATAATAATAACATTATGAAAAATTCAATATTATATTATATGAATATCGCGCACGTAGACATCACTCCATACGTTTATTTTTACATTTTTAAGTCTATTTTCTTTTGATACATAGCATATACCTTCATATTCTAGTTTTAAATTTCATTCCTAATTAAAATATTTTATACCTTATGTCACGTTAATATCACGTAGACGTGATCATATCATACGAAATATATTATAAGAAAATCTATTGGCCTTTTCAATTAATTAAAATATCTTATAACCTTAAATACGTTGGTAAGGTCAACCCAGGGCCATGTTCTCATAATAATAATAACAATAAAATAAATGCAAAATCTTCTACTCATAAATACAAAACTTTCAAAAAAAATTATCTAAGCAAAGAGTATAAACCACAACTCCGTAAAAAACAAATACATATATGATTTATACTTTTCTATTAAACAAAATTATATACTACCAGTATAATTGTATACTAGCCTATAACCCGCACGGGCTATATTAATAAATTATATATTAATTATTTTATATGATTATTTAATTTAATATAATAATTTAATTTATTATTAATTTAGTATATATTATTATGATATATTAATTTTTTATTTTAATATTCATGAGATATGATTAATAGGTTGTAATTTTAAAAAAATTAAAAAGCGGTAATGAAATTGAGTTAAATGCTAATACTAGATAAAAATTATATTATAATATTATTCTTAAAATAGAAATTATATTCTATAATTTAAATATAAAATAATATTACCGTGAACAGTTGTATAAAAGAGGAGTACATAGAATTTTATGTATAATATATATATATATAGTATACATAAATTATTTTATATAATTTAAATATTTAAGTTAATGTGATAATTTATTTATTTTATTTTTAAGAAGGAGGATTGTAACATTATTCTTATTAAAGAAAATATATGCTATAATTTAAATATAATATAATATCAAGCGCCAGTTATATAAAAAGAGCACTACACCGGTGTTAGAGTTGTATGTATAATATATATAGTATAAAATAATTATTTTATATAATTTAAATATTTAATTTAATATGATAATTTATTTCATTTTATTATTAATAAAAAGAACTACACTAATGATAAAGTTGTATATATAATATATATGTTTAATAAAGTATATTCTAATTAAAATTAAATTAAAAATGTGTATTTGAAGTTTAGTATGAGATTTATAGTATAGATATTATTTTGATTATAAAATTATAAGTTTAAATAAATTAAATTGTTTGTACGTTGATTAAATTGAAACATTTAATTAGTAGATTATGAGTAGAACTCTATATTTTAATTAAAATTTAATAAAAAGAGTGTATTTTATAAGCATAGTAATAAAATTTAATTAATATAGATACAGTAATATTATTATTTTAATATTAATAAAATTTAATTAATAAACTATAATTTTAAATAAATTAAATAGGTTGAACAATGAGGAAATCGAAACATATTTGTTTGAAATTGAGTAGGACATGTGTATTTGAAGTTGAGTGGGAGACAAAATGACAATACCGGACAAAATGACGAGACGGACGACGGACTAAACATTTGTATTGCTGCTTTAATAATAAATATAGTATAGATTATAATTAATTTATTATTATCCAATTTTTTAACACATTTATATAAAATAAACAAATACATTACACATCATGTATATTAACATAAATTTTCAACAATATAAAAAAATAATACAAAATATTTTTAAATCAAACATTAATAAAAATATATTAATAAAATCTTGGAAACAAGCCATGTTACAATTTACAAATATAGAGCTTAGTAAAGAAGCAAGAACATACGGGGGTGTTTGGCTTAGCTTATAAGTAATAAGTTACTTTTTTTAAAAAAGTATTTTCATATTTTTTTTTGAAAATTAATATTTATTTTAAAATTTTAAGACCAAATTTTATTTTCAAATTTGAAAATAAGTTACTTATTTTCAGAAAAAATACATATATACTAATTTTTTTCGCTTATAAGCTGACTTATAAGTCAGGCCAAACGGGCCCAGTATTACAAAGATAGAGCTTAGTAAAGAAGCAAGAACATATATTTAAATAATATTAAATTCAAGGGCAGAGCCTATATATGTAATACTATATACACATACATAAAGTGAGTCGGCGTCTGCGGTTTGTTTGCTAACAACCCACTGTAGCTCCTCCTCCACCTGGGTTAGTGTGTGTATGTATGTATGTATGTATGTATGTATGTGCACATTTGATTGAATTTGATCTTGTTTTCTTGGTGGGGTTTCTTGTTTCACTCTATACATTAGTGGGTATTGTTTCTTTTGCTTTATAAATTTATGTATGTTTATATTATGATTTGTTTGTTTATATGGTGGCATTGTATCCAAAGATACATGCTTTGAGCTTGTTTTCTGGTTTCTTTTATCAAGAATTTGTTTTTGCTGATAATTTGGCTAGTCTGGTGATGGGTGTGTCATGTGTGTGTGGATTGATGTTGAATTTGTGTGATTGTTGTTAAATAATGTGTTAAAATTTCATGTTGTTTGATGAAATTATTTTCTAATTTATTGTTGTATGTATAGAGATTGGTTGGTGGCTTGCCTGTGTATTGTTTGTTGAATGTTGTTGATAGGTGTTGTGTCATTCGGATAAAATGTCGAACACATGAGAATAATATGAGTTGTGGGATCTCTATGATTTTTTTTGCTATGATTTTTGTTAAATAGATGAAACATGAAATTATTTTGTGATTTATAGGTGATGTGCATTAGTTCTTCATATTAACGGACTTGGCTGGCAAAAAAAAAATTGTGCATTAGTCGTGTGATGTATACATTTGTGTTGCACTTTTAAGTATTAAAGGTTTTGGTAATGGAATATTCAGTTTACAGTTGTCTTATTAGACTGTTATTGCATGTAACTTTCAGACACATTTGGCATTACTCGTGATGACAGAAGATATCTTTAGTGAGGAGTCAATACAACGAAGGACTGGTCTCTTAAAAGATCAAGTGCGCCTAGTTAAGAGGAAAGATTCGGATTGTTATGAGATTGTCTCTATTCGAGATAAGCTTTCATATGAAAAAGGTTTCTTTGTCGCCATCCGTGCATGCCAATTACTTGCACAAAAGAAAGATGGACTTATATTAGTGGGTATTGCTGGCCCTTCTGGTGCTGGGAAGACTATTTTTACTGAAAAAATATTGAACTTTATGCCTAGCATTGCTGTAATATCAATGGACAACTACAATGATGCTACTCGGGTCATTGATGGAAACTTTGATGGTACGCCTTTCTTTGATGCATGTATTGTTGTTATTTTGCCTTTATGCTTGCCCTTGGGTATTTGCGCACATTTGTTCTTGTTTTTAGTGAAGACTGTATCTATCATGTCCTCTCCCCGCACTCCACTCTTAAGCATTCGTTTGTATCTATATTTTATATCACTGATTTTTAGTATGTTTACGGGGATGTAGCAGAAACATTTATAAGTAAACAACTTTGACAAAGGACTGTATCTAAATAGATACACTAAATATGGTTTGAAACCATTTATGTGTAGGAGGCCTCAGCTCTACTTGTAAAGTTTTTCTTAGTACATCATATTATGAGGGGAACTATGAACTCTGTTCTGTATCTCTAGTACTTCGCTCAATAAATTGTCAGTGCATTTTATTTAGGCTTCAGCAAATTTTGTGCTTCCAATCAACTCAAACAAGAGTTGGATTAGTGATCTTTTCCTTGTCCACGACTCTCGTTATTACCTTGTGTCTCTCAGAACTACATGTCTAACTTGTTGGGATTTTTTTTTGTTTTTACCTTTTTCTGATCTAGACAGATTTGATGTCTGCTTTCACTGGCTTCTTTAACTAATTGCAATGCGTACTCTAAGTAGACCTGGCAATCGTGTTGTTTCGTGTACTTTCGTGTTTTCGTGTACTCGTAGTTGAAACCAAAAACGACCCAAAATCATTTCGTCTACTTATTTACCAATCCGAACACGAAATGAAATATTTCGTGTCAACCCGAAACGAAACAAAAGTACACGGAATATTTCGTGTACTTTCCGTTTACACGAAACACCCTAAATAATATATATTGACCATTGACTTCCCACTTGCCCAGTTACCCACTCCTTGAAATTGTTATAATATATGTTTTAAAAATATATATTATGTATATAATATATATTATGATATAAAAAATAAAAATTATATATATAATATTTCGTGTACCAATGAAAACCCATATCCGACACTAAATTAATTTATCGTGTAATTCCGTGTTCGTGTACTTTCGTGTTTCGTGTTTCGTGTATCAAAAATCAAAATCCATAACCATTTTTTTCGTGTCGTGTTCACGTGTCACGTGTCAAATTGCCGGGCCTAACTCTAAGCAAAAAGCGGATCAAGCTTGCCAAGTCATATCTGGATCAGTAAATTGGGTTTTTTTTTATTGAAATTAGAACTAGTAATTATGAGTCCTCTTGTTCCTTTTCTTCTTTTTCCATGTAAAAGTAATCGTACGATATTTTCTCAATGTGAGAGAGATTGTTTTATTGAGTTTGTACTTTATATATTGGAGCAGACCCACGCTTGACAGACTATGACACGTTGCTAAAGAACATCCATGATTTGAAGGCGGGGAAACATGTTGAAGTTCCGATATATGATTTCAAGGCTAGTATGCGCACAGGATACAGGTTTGGATATTTCTATGTTGCTTCAGATATTAGTCATATTCTGTATATATTTTGTACCAGTAATTCAGTTGGTAGTTTTTGGGTTTTTACTTCTTGACTTTTGAGTCTCAAATTTCTTCAATATTCTATTTGGATTCTTTCATCTGTTTGATACACTCAATATCCAACTTTTATCATCTATATTGTAATAAAATCTCTCAATATTTAATCTTCTGAAATGTTAATATTATTTCAGGAACTTGCTTCATCATTAAGAGAGTTGGTTTAGATCATTTTTCTAATAACCACTTGTATTGTATGTCTTTTGTGTTATCATCTGAGGTCTTCAAATTTGGTTTTTGTCTTATTGTTACATCTTCTCACCCCCCAACATCTAGATTCTGGATTCTATGCTCTTCGGTGAAAATGTATCCTGATTTGAATCATTTGATAATTTGGGTGTGTCTTTCTTATTTAAATTTGATGCGATTATATGATCAATTACTCCTCCGCCATGCATAATAATACTCGAAACTTACATATCACATGCTCGAAGCAGGACGATTGAAGTCCCAAGCTCCCGTATTGTAATTATTGAAGGGATCTATGCTCTGAGTGAAAAGTTGCGACCCCTCCTGGATCTCCGAGTATCTGTTACAGGTGGAGTTCACTTTGATCTTGTTAAGCGGGTTTTTCGGGACATTCAACGTGCTGGGCAAGCACCTCAGGAGATCATCCACCAGATATCGGAAACGGTTCACTCTTGCCTACCTAAGCTAATATTTGAGATAATGTAAGGACTCTCTCTAATTAGTATCTCAAATGCTTTCTGTCAAGCAGGTTTATCCAATGTACAAGGCTTTCATTGAACCAGATCTTCAAACAGCACATATCAGAATTATTAACAAGTTTAATCCGTTCACTGGATTCCAGTGTCCTACTTATATCTTAAAGGTTAGCTTTCATTCAGTTTTTCTTTTCTTGTGTGTGTTGGTGGGGGCCAGCTAGCAAGTAAGAACTTTGTCAATAACTGCATTGGACTTACTTTCCTAGTCACGAAGGGATGTTACGGTGGATCAAATCAAGTCTGTCATGCATGAAGAGCACACAGAAACTATGGAACAGACTTATGATATATATCTATTACCTCCGGGTGAAGATCCAGAATCATGTCAATCATATTTAAGGATGCGAAATAGAGATGGAAAATACAATCTCATGTTTGAGGTTTGTCTTTGGCCCTTGTTTTTTATATCTCTATTGTTTTTTCATGTAGGAAACTTTTGTGAAAACTTATCGATTTCATGTAATCTAATAAGATCCATTCTTCTGAAATTTAGGAATGGGTTACGGATTCTCCATTTGTCATATCACCAAGAATAACTTTTGAAGTCAGTGTGAGACTTCTTGGTGGGCTAATGGCTTTGGGGTACACAATAGCAGCAATCCTGAAAAGAAGTAGCCATGTATTCTCTGATGAAAGAGTGTCTGTAAAAATTGATTGGCTCGAACAACTGAATCGCCATTATGTTCAGGTGATAGTTGATTTTTCTCTTTCTATTTTATCTCCTTTGCTATTGTGTGATTAAAGTGATTACTGTATACATTTTTAGTGTCCATTCCATTTCTTGTTGGGCATAAAATTTTCCGATCCCATTCACATGTCACATATTAAGTTACTAATGTCATTGTCAATCTTTTTAATGTTCTAGTTTGGTAAGTTAGCTATATGTTATAAGTGTGATGCACTGATGCTAATGTCTGTTTCTTTTTTCTACTCAAAAAATTAACAGGTGCAAGGAAGAGATCGTGTAGTTGTCAAGGGTGTGGCTGAGCAACTAGGATTGGAGGGTTCATACATTCCTCGTACTTACATAGAACAAATTCAGCTCGAGAAGATAGTAAATGAGGTTATGGTAAGTGAAATTTCATAGTTGTGTGCTTGTGTTGTTTGCTTTTTAGCATTACACTCCTAATCGATATATGTTGCAGGCTGTACCTGATGATTTGAGGACAAAACTGAGCATAGATGAGGACCTGGGGTCAAGCCCCAATGATGCACTTTCTCGAGCTTCATCGAAGAGGGTCACAATGAGAATTAAAAATATTAGAAGGTGCATCTTCTATGGCAGGAATGAATTATTTAGGATTCAACTTGTCATTATTTATGAAGCTGGAGCATGACGTTAGTTACATTTAAAAATAATTTAAGAACGGGAAATGTATATCATACTAACAATATGTAGCTGTCTGCATTATTATGTTTCTGGAGATCAATGTCTTGTAAATTGAAACTATAAAGCTATTAGTAAAATTAGTTGATTTGTATTCCTTTCATTTTGACACCAATGATAAGTAATCAGATTAACAGATAGCAGTCACATGCCTGTTCTATAATTCACTGAGCATTAGAGATGATCCCACTCTAAAGGCATGGGACGAGCGTGTGTCTGTTTTTTTGTAGTCTTGGCTTCTTACTTTACTTTCTACCTTCAGACATCTGTTAATTACTGAAGGCCAATTTGTAGTACTAAATTTTTTTGTGTTGGTGATTATCTTGAGCAGTGGGATGTCACATTCATACTCAACACGGAGGGACAAGAATTTATACAAGCTTACTAATTTAGCCTTCAGCGGTCAAAATTTTGATGATGGGGCCACAGAGTCGCCAGCAACTGTAGGGAACGAGGTTATTTTCAGGCAACATGTTTTCTATGTAATTATTGTTTCCTTTCTCCAAGGTGGCCCCTCTCTTATATTTCTTTACTTCCCTGCTTTTGAAGGGTGCCATTACCCAGCTCTCAGAAAATATATCTACACTAAATGATAGGATTGATGAGTTTACATCTAAGATGGAAGAACTGAATTCCAAGTTTAGCACTCAAAGAGTCTTGTCTAGCTCACAACAAGTCGAAGCCTGTAATGGATCAGCTCCAACCTCCTACCTTATCCCTGGTTTAGGCAACGGTTCACGCAATGGGTCTGCTCTACTTTCTTCCACTTCATCTCAGCTAGCAAAGGAATTTCCCTTTATGGAAGAGGTATGATGCCTGACCTCATTTACTGTTTTTGTTCCAGTTTATATTACTCTTAAGTCTTACCCTCTTACGAAGACTGTGATATGAACATGACTCGCCAATCTTACGTTGACATTGATCATTTTTTCGAGACAGTCTGGAAAGCTTTCTGTTTTCTTCCGACTATATTTATGCCTCAAATTAATTCTAAAACTTAACATAATTCGTGTCTAAGCGCTATAATATACCCCATACTGTTCTTCTTGACCAGTGAGTGGTTTGTTAGTGATTGTAATTATATGGAACAGCTATTGAAGTCATCGTAATGGTTTTATGGCAATCCTTTGATGCCTCTTGTAATTTTGCTTTTTGTAAAATGTTCTATTGCCTATGTAACATTTAAGGCCTGTTTCAACTATATTTCTATTAGGCTTATGCTATCAGCTTCTGGATTCATTTACTTCCCATTATCATTTTTGCTCGACTTTGTCTCTTTATTTTGATCTATTATTCTATAAAACAGATATCAAGCATTGCTCGTGGACAACGTCAAATATTGCACCAGTTGGAAAATCTTACCAATAATCTTCATAACTTGGGAGAGGTATTACATCAAACAGAAAGTGTCCGGAAAAGCATATTAGTTGATTTTGAGCACATTAGAGTTTCGGTGATCTTAACGTTGGCAATTGGTGGTGTTGGAATCTTTTTGTTTAGAGGTTACGTATCCCCAAGTTGATCAACACCCTAATATTACGTTGGCAACATAATTTCAAATTGACTACATCTTCAGGCTCCCTTAAAAAATTCGACAATGCAACACAACCCTTCTGGTTTGGGAATTTTAATGATTTCAGATGCTGGAAGCTAAAACTTCCGAAATCTCTTTAGTATCTGAGAAGAGTTCATTTTACTTCATAACTAAATTTTGCAAGTATATGGTTTTTTGCGGTTCTGGAAAATAGTGTTTTACATGACATTACATTTCCGGATTATAGATATTATTCACAGGGAATCAAGTATTTGTGTTTCACTGGGAAGAAGTTTATATATTTTTTTCCTTGCTTATACGCTTCTCTTTGTATTATATATTTATATCTGTAATTAGTCTGAAGATATTTAGGATTTGAGGTTGTATTTGAGAGTCATTTTCTCCATTAGAACTTTAGTTAAAATTATAAAATTAATACAAGTTTTTGATGTTTTTTAATTAAAAACTCATATTTATTCATTATGTCATATGATGTTTTGTAGTAAACAAAATTTTTAAAAAGTAAATTGTCTGTCTTCTCATTTTCATAAAAACATTAGAAAAATAATAAATATGTAAAGAAAAAAGTATGATTAATTTTAAAATATAATACTATGTTTGGCAGAAGAAAATAAATTAGTTATAAGGTTCTTAAAACAAGTTGGCTATAAGTAATATTTGACTCGTCAAATGATATCAATCTATACTATATTATAATAAGCTTGGTCGGTCGTGGTCCGTCCTCTCTTTAATTTTTATACAAGTAACTATTATATATCGAGATGTAATGTAACTATTATTAACTGTTTGGTATTACTGTTATAGACAGTTACAGCAGTTTTTTGTTGAAAAACTGTCAGAATGGTGTTGGGTAAATTCTAAAAATTGTTGTCTGAAAAAGCGTTTTTAGTCTAAAAATTGCTGTTAGCAAAAGAATGTCCCCACATGCTTTTGAAAAAAGTTGTTTTCAGCTTTTGCAGGAAATAGCTATCAGTTTCATCATCAAACCTTCTTAAAAACATTATTTTTATATATTATATCTCAAAATATGCATAAATCAAAAAAAAAATTACCAAACAGCTGTCTGATTTTCGTGACAGCACTTTTTATACCCGCACTTTTACTCACAGCACAGCAGTTTTCAACAGCACTCCCAAACGGACACTATATCTATATACAACTCTCCGAGTCCTCCTCTCTTTTTGTACAATAATCTAATTAAATATCTTCCTTCTATTAACACTCAAACTCTTCAATTTATTTAAAATTATAGTTTATTAATTAAATTTCATAAATATTAAAATAATATTATTATGTTTGTTTGGTCAGTCGTCCATCCGGTAAGTCTTCTTTTTATACAACTCTTTTTATGTAAATATTATATAATTATAATATAATTTTAAAACATATACATATTCTATCTACGACCCTATTATCCATGAGTCATCTTTTTATACAACAATCTAATAATATATTTTTCTTCTATTACCGCTTAAACTCTTCAATTTATTTAAAATTACAGCTTATTAATTAAATTTCATAAATATTAAAATAATATTATTATTTTATCTATATTAAATAATTTTTATTATATACTATATTATTATAAACGACATATTTAAAAAATTTAAATTATATAAAATGAGTAATATATATATATATATATAATTTATTAATACCGTCCGTGTTTTGCACAGGTTATAAGCTAGTATTTTATTATAAGTATAAGATAAAATAATATTTAATATAAATTTTATCATATTTTTTAGTATAAAAATGATAAATTTATGTCCTTTTTCTCCCATAAAATAATGGGCAGTGATTACACCTATTGATAATTTTATGACTTAAATACTCATGAAGTTATTTATTTAGTTAATTTAATAAATTATAATATCTGATTAAAAATTATTTTCACATATTAGTACTATCAACATTTAAAGTTAATTGCTATTATTGGAAAAATAATAATATACTTGCCCAATGCATCAATCAAGCTGAGAAGATGCAACCACAGCTTCTTTTCTTTTTTTCTTTTTTTTTTTAATTCGAAACCACAGCTTCTTTTCAGAATATAACATAACAGTCCATGTAATTTTAGTACTCACGTACTGATGTTATGATGGAGAACTTTGAGTGATTCAGATTTCAGAAAGGCACTGTTTAGAGGCGCTACAAAAACATGCGATTTCTGCTAGCAAAGATATTTAAAGTATTTTGAGGAGGTACGTGTATCTTCTGACTGGAAATTTCTTCCATAAAACATACTCTTCAACTTCAAGGTATGACAAACCATATCGTAAAAAATTGAACTAAAATGTCACTTCAATCAGGATCTACAAGTGATATGAACTACGGTCTTCTTACGATTTTCCTTTAATTTAATTTCCAAAATGAGGAAACAATCTCAATAAATTACAGAAATCGAATGTTTATAACTTTATAGTGGATGCATATATATAAATATTATTATAACCGCGACCTTACCTGCTTACCATACATCCATACCCATCTCCCATGCAAATTATTGATACGTAAGCCTAAAATCTAAAATCTATTTCGAAATCTATTTCATAGCAAATGCTCATATCTAAAACGCGACAAAATAGTAGTAATAGCAAATGCTCAAACTGAGATAACAAAATTAATTCAACAGGCTAATAATAATGCAAGTCATCGAAACATAAAAGCAACACGGCATGAGTTCAGCAACGAACAATATATAATGACCTCAACAAGAACTAATATGTAAAAAACCAACAGTATGGCAATCTGCCACCTACCATAGGATGGTCTTATTTAATGTAATATGAAACGAACATATAGAAGAAAGTACCCTTAATTTATCGATACTCCTTTCTCTTCCTCCTTCCAACAGCATTTCAGAACTGATCTAGGAGATTCACAGCTTTCATTCTTAACAAACTTCTGGTAAACAATCGAACCATCCATTCCAAGCTCTTCACAAGTTCTCTCTTCCATATGATACCCCTTGACATCCACAGAGCTGGTCTTTTCAAGTAGTTTAGATGCAACATCAGCTTGGAGAGCTATAGAGAACTCCCTGGGTTCAAAACAGTTCAGAACCCTACCGACTAGCTTGTCGAGACTGACAGATTTTGGATCATATCCAACAGCTTCAAAACTTGCATAACTGAAACCATCTTCAGGTGTAATGTGAATAGTAGAGATGGCAGGGCCTTCAATTGCATTCATGGAATAACCACAGGGATCAAATTCAAAATCACATATTTTCGAATTTGGAAGAATATTACGGATGGAAGAGTTATCAGTCATCAGAGCTGCTGAGCTTGAATTGGTTTTATAGAAGACGTATGCTTTGTCCCTGTCCAGAGAAGTCATGCACATTTCCATTGTATACACAGGGTCCAGAGTGCGCATAGATGCAGCACAAACAGAGTACACATGCCATTTCTGCTGCTTGTCAGAACCACCCATAATGTAAGCCTTGCTGCCTGAGCCAAGCTTCCCAAAAAAGCTATCAAGTACAGCAACTTCCTCTGAGAAACTACGATGAGGGTAGGACTGAGCACCGGGGAAAATGAAACACCCACGAGTATACCTCACAGATCGTACTGTGAGGGAAAGAGAATCAGCTAACTTTAAGATTGGTGGGATGGACTTGAGCAATTTTGTTGTCCCGCAAGTTTTGATGATTATCTTGTAAGCATAAACAAAGAGGCTCGACTCAGAGAGAACATAAGAGTCAACATGCTCATTCGACAAAGATGCAACAATAGTGCATTCAGCAGGTCCTAATATCTCATCCAGTTGGATTTTGGAAAGGGCACGCAAACCCTTTCCTTCAGGATCAGCAAAGATGCTTGGCTCGAAAAATGAGATTTCAAGCCTCTTCTCAAAACCTTCAAAACCAATTGCAGAAACTTCCGACATGTTTTTGGAAAAAAATTTACAGCCACGAAGAAAGTGAACAAGAAAAAGGTTGATAACAGAAGAAAATGAGGGAAGAGTGCAAATTCAGAACAGAGAATCTAAAACCTAACTACGCACGTCAACCGACGTGATAAATAAACTTAATTGGGTATATCAGGATGGTTTGCGAGCACACTGCAAACAATTAAAAAAACAATATCAATATGTGTAGTTAAAACATCAGAAAGACTCACAAATCTAAGAAGGATGCATAGTAGATTTGATAGCCAGAAACTTACGTTTGAGTATGCAGCAGATTTGAACTTCTTTATTCCACCGTTGGGCCTCACGTCTTCAATGCTGTATCCAAGGGGTGCTTCGTACAATTGGGATTTGCTACTACTACTAGACTTCTTTCCACCTTTTGTCTCCATTAAAACATTCAGGTTGCCTGATAGATTGAACAGAATCACATGAGAATTGCTAAAACAGACAGCTATATCTAAGTTAAAATATCAACTGTTTTTCAATGGACAGCAAAAACAACAAACTTCCCAAGTTGAATCATTCTGCAAGATCATTATTAAATCATTGTATTCTGTAACGTCAAGCATCTTGTTACTTTCATGAATGCCACTTATTATAATATAGACTATTCATATATTACACAACATATTAAAAAAGCTAACTTATTTTTCGTCTTGCCATTATATACCAAGAATACAGTACAATCGTAACAAAACAATAATAGTAAGGGGGAAAATCACAACCCTCATCATATAACCTCATAATATCTCGCTACATTCACAAATTAATCCAAATGTAAAACTTATCAAGCACATCATCTATAGTTCTTTCCCATCTACTCATCCAATTTTCAGCACACAATATAACCAAAATTCATCAAAACTTTATGTTCACGAAGCACAATTACGTAACACAATTCATACCATTACCAACAAATTCAGTTTTTTTTCACAACATAAACAAAACCAACATATAAATTAGTCCAAACTAAAAAACCCAACTCATGAATTGACCTAAAAAATCGATTTTTTTATACACCCTAGAAACATACACATAAACATCAACAATCAATAACTGTATATCAATCATAAACAGAATAAAATTTCCCAACAAAATCATAAAAATACAACACATATAGATAATAAAACAACATACAATCAAGATTTCATAGGCATATAACAAAAATAAACATTACTTACAAATATTAAATTATATATGTTTGTTCAGATAGCTTCTCCACTTAAATATCACAATCTGCCTGCAAAAACAATAAAAAAACACATTAGAAACATATATGAACACCCTTTTCATCAATTAAATATGTGTGCGTGTGTGTTATTATACTTACAATTTATAAAACCTATAGATACAAAATTGATGAATGGAAGAGCAACAGGAGGAGAGGCTTGTAATTGTTTTGATGAGAACGTAAAGGTGAGCGAAGGGTTTGTAGACATTTATAATGATAAATTTACTTAACTGCCCTTGCTTTTTTACAATATTACGGCTTTTACCCCTGATGCGTGCAGCTGAAGTAACTACGATACCCTGATTATTCGGACTTTTTATACAGTATTATTTATCGGATTTTTGGGACATTTGATTTGCATATCTTTCGCAACTTAAATATAAACAAATCTATTAAAATAATTAATAGTAAAATTTTGTTAAATTAGATAATTTTATTGAAAATTATCGTAAAGCGAAAGATATATATTTTTAAGCTCGTATTAGAGTGAATAATTTATTTCTGCAGCTTGGATAACAGAAAATAAAAAATTGTTTTTATTTGCAAATGGTGGGGTGAAAGCAAAGTAGATAAATGAACAAAAGAGAAAATTATTTTTTTTTTTCAAAAAAAAAAA
>QRFB01010162.1:1356-28834 GCA_008931105.1 Oenanthe javanica
CAAGGACATTTATTATCCTTTCAATTTATAACGCAGTAAATAAAGACATAATAAATAATAATTAAATAATCACATAAAACATAATCCTTAATTGTTTTCAATAAAACATTAAAAGTATTGTCTCTAGGACACCAATACTAACATCTGGTTGGCCATTAACTCATATGATGTCTTTTCACGATCTTGTTGATTAAAGCAGCATGCTGTGTTAATTGTTTTAGCTTCAAAGTACCTTTATAAGTGCAGACTTCATTTAGAACTTCATTCCCGAAATTCAATTCCACTATATGACTTCAAAGTTCTCATAGCTTACTCTACTTCCATCTTGATCTTCCTGATATGATCAATAACCATCTGTGACATATTATTTATTGAATGCACGAACACCACCAAATTGTAACTACGGTTGTCATAAACCACCACTAAGCATATTTCTTTCATGACATAATTTGCTTTAGTGTGATGTTTTCATTGACTTCCCTATGTGACATACTTCAAAATGTCCTTCTAGATAGAATTCCATATGAAGCAGTCCTCTCACCAATTTAATCTTTATCGGAGAATCCATTGTCTTGTTCACCAAGTGTTAGAGCTTCATATGCCATAGCTAACTCTTTACTGATGAAGCTTTACTAAAAAGTTCACTTCACTTTTGCATACAAATTCCATGTCAGTTACGAACAAAATTCCTCACTCTCAGTTGAGTGAGTTTCCAACCTTCTTGTTTCAGATCAAACACTTTTCCTTTTTAATGCTTTTCTAGAAAACCCTTGACAAAGAATTCTCTAGTGCTCTGTAGATAGTGCTTAAGTCTGTTGACAAGAAAGATGCTTCCATTGATGACAATTGCAAAAATCAAGATAGCCAAATCCCTTGTACATCCTTTGCTGTCATCTCCAAAGGTTACCGTTGGGTAGGCTTTCTCAACCAACTGTGATAGTAGAGCTTCAATCTTAATCACATGCCTCGTGCAATAAATGTCACGAAATCACATAACGTTTGTCTTTTATTACATACTCTACAATCACAAATAATTAAGCTTCTTGGTACTCAACTTCAATTGAGTCCAGATGGGTTAGAGATATTGCTTTAAATAGTGGTAACAACAGCTTCAACCTTAACATGCATAAAATTATCTTTGACTGATCACTTCTCATTTACAGCAGCCTTGACAAAGTAGTCTTAAGGCTATGAAACTAGTGATTCCAACCTAACTTAAGGTGAACTAGCAGTCTTTATTGTGATTCTTTTACATGCTTTGTCTAAGATTATGCAAGTCCTAAGATATGAATTTTCAAATTTAACTAAACAAGCATGAAAATAAGAACACATGGTAAACATTCAGCTTCAACGCATTATAGATAAGAATTATGTAATTCAGGCATGTTGTGCATATTAGAAAATTCAGTACTATCTACTTTAACCAACTTACACAAATGTGACATGTATCAAGTAGATTTACAGATATTCAATAATTTTCTAAAAGCACATGGAATAGAAGAACTAACAAATTGATTACTAATTCTTCATTATCCATTTTTGTTGTTGTCTAACATTTTAACTATCTCTAATTACCTAAGTCAGTTTTAGATTAAGTTTCGAATCTACAAGTTTTACTGACTACTTAGATAATTCTACCATCTTTTAGTATTCTACTCCTCAACAAGAAATACATGAAATGATATGACATTTAAGTGCAACTATGTGTGTGAGAATAAATTATGTGAAAATAAGTGCATAAATAATTTTAAGAATATGCAGAATATTTGAATAAAACATTATAAGCAATATCAAATTCCACACATACTTATCAAGTCATTTATCACAATAAGAACAAATATAAAATATCTGATCTATGACCTGTTTGTCTATTTAGCAATTTTCACAACATTAGTAAATATATTACCATAGAAGATTTAAATCAAGTTCCAGCAAATGTTCAAGGATACACCTAACCGTCTAGAACACCCTATGTAATTCTAGATATTCATTTTACTGCATAGTAGATCAAGTATGAAATGTACTAATTGAACTCATTAATCCTAGCATGCAATCTTATTCTTAACAATCAATTAAGCATTTAAGTCCTAAGATGCTAACATGCTATCATGAATATAATACATTTCAATACCTAATAATCATACAGTTCTGAATTAGATAAACGTATACTAGTTAGAATGTGTACATGTGAAATGCTTAGTAATTCATCTCCAGTGTTGGTCATTGATGTCAGATATCCATTTGGTTCATTACTGTCACTGATAGAATCAACCTTGCATTTAACTTCACCAACAAATGTTTTCCCTTGCTGCATTCTCACTAATGCCTGAGATTCCTACTACAACCCAACACAGTGTCTATCATCATTTGCTTGTACAGGCTTCTTCAAACTGTGTAACAAACCCCTGATCTTGTCTTTGATTTCCAACCATCCTTGTTTTGCAACCGCCTCCTAAACTATTCTTGAAAATCTCCTTTATGGAATATATAGGTAAGGACCTTAGATTAAGAATTGGGATTCCGTCTGAATCTGATGTTACTGAACTTCCTGTTGCCCTGTAAGCTTGACTTGTAGTCCAGTTCTCAAGTTATTCCAAAGTGTCAAATTCACATGCAACACCTTGACCACTACTTCGAGCTACAACATCTTCAATTCAGCTTCTAAGATCATTTTGTTTCTGATCAGAGGTTCTCAACCTTGATGTTAATCAAATTTAGGTCTTGGGTCACAAATATAGTGGATATGCTAACAACCCGCTTTATCAAATATTATCTTCTCCAACTCTTGTTCTAGTTCATAGGCCTTCAGCACATACAGTTCTTTTACAGACATTGTGATTTTATCATTAAATCCCTGTTGGTTGTAACCTTACGTTCCAGATGATCTGCAGTGTTAGCACACACTTCCTGTAATCTCCCTGTAGTATAATCTTTAAGGCTTGTACTGAGATGCCAGGATGTCTAGTCTGTTCTCCTTCACTACTTCAACCCCTAAGATTTTTCATCCAAAAATTCAACTCAAATTAACCAAAAACTATACCCAATTTAATCTCTTCTTTTCTAACATCCGAATAAACAGTGGGATCCTATAGAGTAGACCTTTAACGAAATTAGTACCACCTTTTCTTCAACCTGTTCCAGAATTAATTTCATTGGATAATCTTCAGGCAAATTTAAATGTCTTCAATACCCAGAAAAATCTTCAGCTACTACTCCTTGAGCATACCAATCAGCTACCGAGTTCTGCTGCTTCCTTTTGTGGCTTTTGTTATAATAAAATTAAAATTTTAAACTTTATTAAATTTATAAAATAAACTAATTAAAATTTATAACATAAACTAATGAAAGTTTATAAAATAAATTTTATGGAAGTTTATAGAATAAATTTACTATTAAGTTTATAAAATAAACTAATTAAGATTTATAATATAACATGATAAAAGTTTATAAAACAAATTTTATAAAATAAATTTAATATAAAATTTATAACATAAACTAATTAAAATTTATAACATAAACTAATAAAAGTTTATAAAACAAATTTTATAAAAGTTTATAAAATAAATTTAATATAAAATTTATAAAATAAACTAATTAAAATTTATAACATAAACTAATAAAAGTTTATAAAATAAAGTTTAAGTTCATAAAATAAACTTATTAAAAATTTATAATTAAATTTATTTAACAATGCCTCATCTTGCATCCAGACTGCTTCGGCACAGTGAGCTTCATTGAGTTGTGGATCATGATTTGTATATCAATCAGTCTGCTCTAATACTAATTGTTGGGTCCCAGAAGTATCTTAGAAGGGGGGTTGAATACGATACTCACTAAATTAAAAAATTCTTTCGAATCTTTTGCGAATAAATAATTTAGAGTTCAGTTAGTGGGTTCGAGTTCATGAGGTGAATAGTGTTTAGGAGGTTGGCTTACTAATTTTTTGTATTTATGAATAATCATTAATGATCTAGAAAATTAGCAAGTAATTTAATGAGACAAGCTTTGGGGAATATATCTTTCGTATATAAACCCCGAGGTTGCTACACCCAGTTAAAAATATAACTAGTTTCCAAAGAACAGATTATTTCTTTGCTTCTACAAAGAGATGTAACTTAATCCCTATACAATATTTGACTATATGTTTGTACTAACGGAATCAAGCTAACAGAGAGTGTTTTACAATAGCCCTATGTATTTGCAACATAATGAACCGGCTAGAATATAAGACTCCGGTGAAGAAGGTATATGTATGGCTTTTTATCTTCTTCTTCTCCGGCTTCAATTTCCTCTCTGTATCTCTCCGTATGGTTGTATCTTTCAACAAAACAAAATGAGCGCGTTAGTTTGTTTATTATAGTGTAGACTTTCAAATCAATTAAAATTGATTTTCTTCTTTTCAATGCTAAGTCCTTTCTTGCACCTGTAAAGTGCATACGGTGTAGAGGCGCCACTAAATGACTTTATTGCGCCAAGGTAGGGTTTTTGTTGCGCCTATAAACTTGTTCCCCTGTATAGGCACCACAAATGCCTTAGAATCATCTCTGCTTGTTTCCTTGCGCCCCCTATTAAGGTTTGTTGTGCCTATACTGTTACTTCCTTGTATAGGCTCCACAAACTTGGACTTGAGCTTTTGTTGCGCCTAGGACCATTTTTGTTGGGCCAACACATCTAGTTGCCTTGTAGAAGAGCCACCAAGTACTTAGAATACTATAGGAATGTTTCCTTAATCCAGTATATCATTTTGTTGCGCTTAGTATTTTTGTTGCGCCTAGTATTTTTTTTGTGCCTCATACTCCTTTTGCCTTCAAGAGGCGCCACCAAATACATAAAACTTCTTCCAAGTATTTCCTTGCGCCTAATAGCTTTTCTTGCGCCAAGTACATTGTTTCAAGTGTACAAGAACAACTAAATGTAGTAATACTTGCCTTACTCAATTTCTTGAAATGCTTAAAGTATTTACCACTTGGTTTTCACTCTTCTAGCTTGATCAACTGATTTTCTTCTGATTAATCAAAGTAATTCTCTGCTGGTTCACAAACGACTAACACTGAATTAAATTCCCTTGACTTCTGTTCTGTTTCAGTTGATTAACCTTGGACTGTTGTATTGCTTCAAACACTGACTATTTATAAACATAGTACTTTCACTAGAATCTTTTCTGGTACTTCGACAACTTCTTCATTATTACCACAATCTTGAATACTTCATTCTCTGTTCTTCACTGACGCTTGAACATATGAATGAACTCAGTGAGTATAACTTCAAGACTGCAGCTGTCTTATTTAACCTCTGTATTTACCATTCTAGATTCATATGCTTCGAACACGGTCTATCTTCAATCAATGCCTTTACACTGAAATCTTCTAGTGACACTTTTATACTGAATCTTCAACACTTCTGAAACCATGAAAGTCTTTACACATTATTCTTCACTGAGTCATGAATATATTAATGAACTTCTCTCAATGACCTGTAGTAGACTTCAAAACTTCTTCTAATATCTTTATTTACTGTATCTGCCTTGTCTTCATTTCTTCCTGATTTCTGTATAGGCGTAATACTATTTACTTGTCATGTTCTAGAGTTGAGTTATCACGATTACTATTCATACAGCTTCGTAATCTCACCAACACCATTCATGTCAGACTTCTTCTTGAAAACCCACTTGCACCCTATAGGTTTTACCCCTTCAGGTGGATCAACCAAAGTTCATACTTGATTATTATAAATGGATTCCATCTCAGATTTCATGACATCCAACCATCTCTTAGAATCTGGAGTGTTCATAGCGTCTTGGTAGGTGAGAGGCTCATCTTCATCCATAAGCATCACATCACCATCTTGAGTCAAGNTCTAGACCTACAAACAACCTGTGTTTCTTGAACAGTATTGTTTTCTTGTACATTTTGCTCAGGTTCCTTCATTGGTTCAATGTTATCATGTGGGTCTCGAACTTCATCGAGATCTATTATCCTCCTACTGTCTTTCTTAGTAAGCATTTCTCTTACAAGGAATACTATAGTTCGAGCAATAAACACTTTATTCTCGGAGGAAAATAGAAAGAATAACCCTTTGTTTCAATTGGGTATCCTACAAAGTTACATTTTTCTGATTTAGGTCCTAGCTTGTCAGAAGTTAGACGTTTCACAAACACCTCACATCCCCAAATTTTCATAAATGATATGCTATGATGTTTCTCAGTCCATATCTCATACGGAGTCTTCTGAACCATTTTAGTAGGAACTCGGTTAAGTGTATAAGTAGCTGTCTCCGGGGCGTAGCCCCAGAAACTTAATTCGAAGATTCCTTGACTCAACATTGATCGCACCATATCCAACAAGGTGTGATCCTTCCTATCTCTTTGATATTTCCTACTTCATCTTTATAGTATTTGAACTTTTCAAATGATTCGGATTTGTTCTTCAAAAGATACATATATATGTATCTACTAAAATAATTAGTAAATTTTATGAAGTTAATAAAAGTTACTTTTTGTCATCGTACACATATGATAACATACATCACTAAGTATAAGTCATACTCGTTCAGTAATTTTAGTCATTTTACCAAATAAACCAAGATACACATCCTTTCGTATAATTCATAATCAAACTTATCCAAGAATGCATCCTTAGGTATTCTGGAAATGTGTTTCTCATTAATATGGCCCCAATGACAGTGCCAAAGGTAATGTTTGATTTGAGTCACTTTAGAACATATAAATTATTAACTAGTTGTGCAAAATTATAAGCCTCGTCATTGAAATAGAATAAATAACTATTGTTATTTAATTAAAATGAAAAAGCCTTTCTTGTCCAAAAAAGAAACTAATATAATGTCTCTGCTAATTCCAAGCACGTTATAATAATTATCAAGTTCTAAATCTTCCTTGTAGGCCAAAAGTTAAGTACCAAGTTCCTCCAATCAGAGAAACTACCTTTACTCCAATTCCAACCTGATACTCGAAGCTTGACCCTTACTGATTATCTTCTTCTGATCTTCCAAATAAGCTTGACAGCTTAATTTTCAGTCTCCCGATTTTTCATAGAAGTGACAATCGTCTTCTTTATCAACACCTCATTCAGATTATAAAGCCTATTTTGGGATTGGACTTTGGTATGACAAGGGAACTAGATCAAATCTTCTCCTTGTCTTTCCATTTTTCATTTCACTTTTGCATTCCATATATTTACCATCATTATAGTAGTAGCTCATATATTTATCATGTTGCTTTCAGCAATCCTTAACATGCTTAGCAACTCAATAAGTGTTTCACCAATCTTATTCATTTTGTTGTTCTTAACAAACTAAGAATATTTGTTTTCTACAGATTGTAAGATCAAATCTAGGTGAGCCTCCAGACTAATCTAGGAACCCAAAATGTCAAGGTACTCATTATACCCTTTAGACTTTAGAACATGTGGTGTAACCGAGTTTCACTATCTCTACTTGTAAGTGTATAATGCCCTTTAAATGTCAAATATATCTTGAAGAGTCTGTCCCTCAAATATCCTTTGAGGGTGCTCAATCATCTCACAAGCATCTATATGCCCGTGTTGCTTCTTAAGCTCAGCACTCATAGTTGCAAGCATTATATATGAAATATCAGTCGCAACATCAACTTGCTTCCAATAAGCACTATGACTTGCACATGTTACATTATAAACTTTAAGAGCAGGGGAAGATATTTGACTAACATCGTGGTGCCCGAGGACAATCCTCAAGCTCCTATGTCAGTCGAGGAAATTTATTCTCTTCAACTTGTCCTTCTCAAGAACTGATCGCATAGATAAGTTGTTTATGTGTATCATTTGATATCTACAATATTAAAGTGTATACAATAAACTAGATTACAGATTTAATATTAAATATTTTTAAGTGATTATCATATACATTCATAATATATATCTCTCACTATTCTCTTCAAATAAATAGCCCTGATTATTAATTCGGAAAACATTTCTTTAAATCTTTTTTGTGATCCAAGATCCATATTTCATCCATTTTTTAAGATAGCATTGACTAATACACACAAAACACGACTATTTAGGTAGACAACATTTGTCGATTATATAGAATATAACTCTTGGAAAGTTTGGTGGAACAACCCTTTGTAAACATTTATCGAATAAATCTCACCAAACTCTATGCCTCTAAACCCACAATCCTATTGTGATGATTTAGTTAGGTTAGACCCAACATTTCAACAAACTAAGTACACTTACTTATCACATTTTCCCATAATTGATAAAAGCACATTGCTTTGACAAACTCATTCCTTCTCAATCTAGATCCTAACGAGTATTAAACATTGGAAGACATCCGATTAACTTAATATGTATTTAGGGATTTTATTATTTATATGAATGATCATGATCCCATTATAAAGAGATTCTCAATTTTTTCTTGATCAAATAATTCATTTCAATATTCATCAATGGATTGATTTCTAGGTCGTCGGAGAAGTCACAAGCGGTCTCTCTTGAAAATCGACTTCTTTATGAATTAAACTAATAATCCGTTTTTGAAAAAATCTCCCTATATCAGAAAAATAAAATTCATATTTAATACCGTGTTCATAAACACAAGAATCTCATGATCGTTTATTCAATTTTAAAATCTTGAATTGTTACAAATTTTATCTTTCTTAAGAAAACATGGCATGGGTGTCGTATCTAATACATACATGATTAATCAATATTAAGCATTTATCTCGATTATATCTATACATACATACCAATACATACAATCATATACATATATGTAATGTGCATAAAATAAATATGTTTGGTTATGGCCACATCCTATGTGATATTTCCAAGCTAATGGAAAAATCAAAGTCAATCTACAGTGATTTAAAAATACTATCTATTACATGTATTCTCTCTTCATTGCTCCATCATCCCCTTTTGGATCACCTCCTTGCTTGCAAGCCTTCATTAATAATTACATTGAATATTGAAACAAAACTATTCTAATGAAATTACAAGAAGAACTCGAGTTACATTCGAGATAATTAAATTACAATGAATAAACGACATGCAAGTCGTATTTAGAAACCAAAACCATAAATCAAAACCACTATCCTATAGGTATTTAGGACATAACCATCCACCATGCTATCACATAACACATGTAATATATATCAGATTATATAAACATATCATATAATCATATATAACAAATTTCAAAATTTCAGAAAATCAAATAAATTTCAAAAAATAATAAATCACCGTTTTGGGGCCTGTAACGATATCAAATAGCTTACAGACACCAAACTGACTTTTTCAGTAGTTCTCAGTGATACGATTCCAGTTAGAAAACACATATCAATTACAAAAATTAGATACTGAACACAGATTTCAGAAAACCTAGAGCAACCGTTTCAGAATGCATATCGAATACGATTCTCATAATAAGAACCAACATGTATAATATACATACAGCAATACACACAATCATTACATGATTATAGATCACATGAATATCATATATTCAAAATCATATAAAATATATATATCAACATATAGTCATGGCATATAATATACATGTTTACATACATCAAAAAACTGTTAAACACACAATGAATTAAAACGTTTCGCAAGTATCTCTGATGTCATTGAAGTGTTTCGAGGCAAAAACGCAGCGGAAAAACGTGAAAAATAAATATAAAACATTATATAAATCGAAACTCTCGGCAGGATTCATGCAAAAATAAAAGATTTAATTCGGAGATAAAGAACAAATATCTTAAAAAGATTTACCAATTCATTAATGAAAGATTAATGGAGGTCCAAAACTTGTCCAATCACCACGTATCCCGCTCTCGCGATCTATGCTCTACGGTATCCACACGAACACTTTTCATGAAGGATTCATGTGTACTAGCACCTGAAAACTGTTTCTGTCTCTATCTTCGTCTATTTTCAAAACAGCTAGAGTTTTAGTAAAAATATGTATCACTTGTTAAATTAGCCCATAAAGAGATTATATAGAGAGAGTAATAACTTTTCTAATTATAATCCAATTATATTTAATACTAATCTAAAATTTTAAATTATTTAATTAAGTCTCACTTAATTAATTAATTACTAATTTTGGAATTAGTTTAAGTAATTCATTTATTCTATTTATATAATTAATTAAGTCATACTTAATTAATATCATAAATAAAATAAATTACTTATTTAATTTAAATTCATAATTTAAATTATTTCTCCTTCAAGCGTTCTTTGTGTGTGACCCTGTAGGTTATTATTACGTTGGCAACAATTTTAATATCTAATTAAAATTGTAAACAATAAGCGGCATCTAGTAATACATAATTGCTACGCAAGTAATAATAATAAAATCAGTGATTCGATTAAGCCTTCCGTGAATAATGTTCCTTGTAATATAATCCTTTTAATCTTGATATTATAGATTAAACTCAAGGCATGTCTCGTGTCATCCTCTTCATAATTTAATCTTTATTTTCTTGATCGATGAGTAGACTATTAAAATCAAATCAACATTTGAGCACGGCCGTGCATTTCATAGTCTCACTCAAACAAGAGGCCAATAATATCACTCCTAAAATTAGGAGGATTAAATCTCATCTAGATAATTTATATTTCTTATACGATTCATAATATATCCATTGTCCACTTTTATTATCACCCGGTCAAAGCTAACTTTTAATGTAATCAAAGTATATTAATTCTCCTATAGACATATAATGATTTCAGGTCTAAGGATCATTACATTATTATCACAGTGAGAATTATTTATGATACTTATTAACATGTAGAATCTCACGACGGGTCATTCTAGTATCATGCATTAAAACATGCACTCATCTTGTTGACTTTTAATATCGCTATACCTGTGACTAATGATATGTGGTCATCTGTCAACAAACATATTAGTTTTTGTGCATTATTATTATCCTTAAATAATAATACTCAACTAGAGAATTTTAGGAATAAGATATTATTCATATAATCTCATTTTTTAAGTCACATACTTAAGATATATAATACNATATAATCTCATTTTTTAAGTCACATACTTAAAGATATATAATACGTATCAAAATTCCGAGGACATTTATTATGCTTTCAATTTATTATGCAGTAAATAAAACATAATAAATAAATAATAATCAATAAAATATAATCCTTAATAATAAAATTATTCCTTAAAATATAAAAGTAATTGTCTCTAGGGCACAATTACTAACTATTGAAATGTTAGGAAAATTATTGTAAAGATAAAACGAAACTTATCAACGAATCGAGATTGATAGATGTTGTAATATGGTACAAAAATTATAATACACTGCATAATAATTTACCTTTCTAACTGTTAGCTTGAATATTCTACAGTTTGGTTTCCACATTAAGACCTCTAATCCTCTTATCGGTTCCTGGATAAAAAAACATTAATTAATATGTTATTGACATGTATTACGTATGTATTGCTAACATTATAATGAATAAGAAGAATGGTTATCGGATGCACTGTTGGAAGTTCCTCTCAGTCGAGTAGCAATTTTTAAATTAGCACATGAATTGAATGTGGGTGTCAATCATTTCACTATATTAAAACAAAATCTATGCTACACTTCCATTTTCCATAACAGAAGAGGCTTCATATTTGAATGTAATGTAATTACAATTCAGTCTTACAATTGGAGATATTAGATAAATGAGTCATTTGGTGACTAATGTTTAAATCGCTGTATGTCAAACATCGATTTCTCTCAGTCGTTGCTGTATTCATATTTGTGTAAAATTATTTATCTCTGGAAACTTAGGTTAGTGCCGAAAAAATAAAAAAATAAATGAGATTGGAAAATTATATCCACATTAAAATGACTACAATGTAATTACGATCGAGGGAAAAAGTGAACACATAATCTGTCACACAATTGAGAAGATTATTCAAAGTGCTCGAATGACAACCCTGCTATTTGTAGGGACATGGGATGTTTTTTATGCAGCAACGAAGTCCTTGTATTACTTACTGGAAAGTTTTCCAGTTAAAAGTTAAACTGCATATAAGTATCATGACTACTTTTGGCAATAATAATATATGATTCTACTGTACCATCTGAAATACACAATTGAGGAGCGTTTGTCATATTAACTTCGCAATTAATAGTGGAATAAATCTGAGTTGGGCTTTTATCACACACATAAAATGCACTGCAAGGCTCATTGTTGGGACCTGGAACATGTATTATGAAACAGGGTTATAGAAATCATGTATGACATTGTAAAAACAGTGAATAAATAGTTATTGGATATGGAATCACAAACACAACCAATTGGAATGGTATTCTCCATTCAATTGTTACGGTACTGCATTGTAAGCATCATGTTACGTAAAAACTTGTCAAGAGCATTAACACGATTATGACTGTTAAAACCTGAATATCAATATGATATAAAATTGGTAATCCATGCGGTATAGTTCGAACTTGTAAATAATACACACGAAAGATGCAATACCTGTATTGACGGGGTCTGTGTTGAATGATGACAACGGAACATCTGAGTAGTATTAGATTATAAACGAAACAATATAATAAACATGGCTATCTTGGATGCAGGTGTTAAGAGAATTACACACGATTTATATATGAAAGCATTATCATTACTAGCACTGTGATGTTTTGGACTATGCATACGTTTGTGTACAGAAGAAGATACATTCTCTTTCATTGGAGGCAAGCCATCGTTCAAATTCATAATATTGCAAAATAATAGGATCGGGAAAAAATAGTCTGATGAACGAAGAAGAAGCCTTAATTTTGGATGATATGGGAAGTTCTTCATTTGAGAGGAGTAAAGAAAACACTCAAAAAGTAGGGTTCATCAGAGAGGAGATAACCGACCCATGTAAATTTAAAATATTGTTAGGATATAACGTTAATTATGGATCAGTTTTTGATCTGATGAAGGCTTTGGTTATGCTTTTGAATTTGGATTATATTTTTTCAATAGATTAAAATTACAAAAATTGAGTAAAACTAATAAAAAAATGATTAAAAAATACTAAATGAGTTGACGTGTGGTTAACTCATTATTTACCCATGTTTTGGCAGCACTCATTAAGAATATATTGGTTTACTGAATAAATATATAATATAAATTTTGATTAATGTTTATTTTCCCTTAGTGTATGAATAAATTTTTATTTTATTTTATACTCCCTCCGCCCCACTTCAAATGGTTGAGTTACCATATTAAGTTGTCCTAATAAAGTGTCTGTGTTTCTTTTTTTATAAATATTTTTCCCACAATTCCCTTATTTATATACGAGACGTATGATCTTAGATTCCCAATAAAATATTGAATACCGGAACGAGACAAGGAGATACTCAATAAATAAATTCTATTTGTGCAATATTTGAAGAATACGAGTTCTGTATAATAGTTGTTTTATAAATGACATCTAATTTAAAACTTTCTCCACTTAAAATAAAAATAAAAAAGTTTAATCATAAAATAATTCAAACTTTTCTCTTAATAATATTTTTTTAATTAATTCTACTTTAAAACTAAATTTACGTGTAAAGAGAACATAAGTAAAAGTATTAGATTTAAGATATTTTAATTTGTGTTTGAGTTTTAAGAGTTTAAAGTTAAGTTGACAAAATAGGGTCATAATATTTTTTTCATATAAAATGAATAAATTAGGATTGTTTTTTGGGATAAATTTTTTGTTAAAAATTTATTTAATTTGAACATAAATTTAATAAGTTAAAGTTTTATAAAATACGATGACAAATGAAGGTGCAACTTATAAAATAATTATGTAATTTGTTAAAAAGGTAGAAATTTTAAAAATAAAAAATGTGGACTCATAATATTTATAATATAAAATAAATAAAACTAGATGAATTTTTTTGTAGATATATTTTTGATAAAATTTTATTTTATTTAAATATAAATTTAATATGTTAGAGTTTAAGAAAATACGATTACAAATTAAGGGTATAAAATATAAGTTTTTATGTAATTTATTAAAAAGGTAGAAAATTTTAAAAAGAAAAAAACATGATTATGGTATAAAAACAAATACGAGTAATATTAAACATAAGACTAGTAACTTTAAAAATTATTTTTGACGTGGTTGAAATTGTTTTTAAAGTGATTATGCATTGTTTTTTTATTTATTACTGTGAGGAAACAATATGAATAAAACAAAACTACTCTAATATGAAAAATGAAATGAACAACATTGCATACACTTTTACTATCTCCCAATGAAATTTTCACTTTCACTATAATGTTTTACCACCTTATAAACTTTCTTTAATCAAATACAATTATAAAAAAGTAATCATAAATAGTTCAAACTTTTCTCTTAAAAATATTTTTTTTAATCATTTCTATTTTAAAATTAAAATAATTTGAAAAAAGCATAAAAGTGAAAATATTAGATCTAAAATATTTTAAATTTTAATTGTGTTTGGATTTTAAATTATGAAGAATAAAATGAAAAAGATTATATGTATCCACCTCTCTATTCCCTGTGAATGAAAGTTTGAATCTCTATAAATTTTTTGATTTTCCCTCCATTACTAATGAAAATTTCAACCAAATTTTACAAAGCACTGTAAAATCAAACTCCCTCCATTATAAGTGAAAATTTCAATCAAAATTTTAGACCTTAAAAATCAAAATTCGCTCCGTTACTTATTGACTTTCTTAAAATGCTACCCTATAAAATAATGATTAAGTTACAGTTCATTTCTATACATACATAAGTATTGCAGATGATACATCTTCAGATGAAGGTGAAAATAATGGAGCTTATAAGCATATGAGTGTTGAGAAAAAAAAAAAGAATCATATTTGATTATTTGTTGAAGAATTCTAAAGAGATGAAAGTCAAGAAAGGATTCAAAACAATTGCAGCAACAAAGTTCTCCACATAAACTCGCACCATCGCTAGAATATGGTCACTGGGTAAGCACAATATTACTAATGAAATTGATTTTTCAAGTAAATCATTTGGTAATTGTAGAAGCAAACAAGTACAGATTGATGTCAATATGGTAAAAGAAGTTCCTTTAAGTAGAAGGACTAATATTCGTTCCTTGACAAGTGTTATTCATGTATCGAAATCTACTATTCATCATCGTATTAGGGAAGATGGAATTTAGATTCCATATACCAATGCCATCAAGCCATTTTTGACGGAAGACAATAAAAATGCTCGTTTAAGATTTTGTTTATCTATGATTACTCGTGATATTAATTTAGATATCTCTTTATTTTCAAGTATGTTGAGTCATATACATATGGATGAAAAATTGTTTACTATGACAAAAAAGTCAAAGAGATATTATCTTCTTCATGATGAAAGTCCTTCATATCGTTCTTGTAAGAGTTCAACTTTTATTGATAAGATAATGTTTTTGTGTGTTCTTGCACGCCCAAGATTTAATCCAATTAGCAATACTATGTTTAATGGAAAGATTGGCATATTTCCTACTGTTACGAAGGAGCACGCCAAGAGAAACAGTAAGAACATGCTAGTAGGCACATCGAAGACTAAAGCGGTGAATCCCATAACTAAAGATGTGACAAGAAGAATGTTGATATCTAAAGTTATTCCAGCAATACAATCTATGTGACCAGAAGGAAATACAGGGGGTACTATCACCATTCAACAAGACAATGCAAAATCCTATATTAATTTTAATGATATAGAATTTTTTGAAACTGCCCATACAAATGGATTTGATATAAGGCTGCGTTTTCTTTTTCCTAATAGTCCAGATTTGAATGTACTGGATGTGGGATTTTTTAGAGCAATTCAAACCTTACAACATGAACAAGCACCTACTAGTATAGACGAACTTGTTGCTACCATTGAAAAATCTTTTGAAGAACTTCATCCTGATAAACTCAACAAAATATTTTTAATGTTACAGTTGAATATGATTGAAATCATGAAGGCAGACGGCTCAAATAGTTATCGACAACCTCATTTTGATGACACTCAATGTCTAAGTAGAACTATTCCGTTTCTGTTAACATGTGAGGAAGAAGTTATCAATTTTGCTAATCAAGTGTTATCGGAAGCCTAACAATTGGAGAAATATTTTATTGAAAATTTTAATGTAAGTGTATGGAGTATATCTTTTAAATATAGTTTATTGTTGTTGTTGTTGTTTTTTTAATTTATCTTAACTTTGTACAATAACCTCATTTTAGCTTCAAATATAATTTTATGGAATATATAAGTTTAACAAAAAATTAAAATCAGATTAAAAATTAATTAAAGTGCTTAAAATAATTATATATATATATATATATATATATATATATAAAATAACAATATTAACAAGACTTATATACATACTTGTATTTAACTAAAAAAATTAAAATTAACACAGACTTTAGAAAAAAAATACTCTTTCTAAAATTAAATTTTTTAAAGACTAATAATAAAACTTTAGTAGTACAATTTTTTTGAGTAAAGACCTGAAATTAAAAATTATTTAAACTACTTTCTTTCTGAAAAAAGGTACGAAAAAGATGTTAAATGAAAAATACTGTATATTGTTTTAATGTTGACCTAAAAAAATTCACCTATATAATTTATTTTGACCAGAAAAATTCTATACCTAAATTGAAGTTTAAAACTAATTTATTTTTAAAAAGAATTTATATCTCCTCTTTTTAGTAACAACCTAACATTGAAGTCTAAAACTAATTTATTTTTATAAAAAAGATATATAACCTCATTATCTCATGTGTAGAAAAAGTTAAATGAAAAGTACAGTAGTATATTGTTTTTGTTTTAACCTAAAATAATTCAAAAACTTGTTCGTAAGAAAAAGAAAAAAAATCATATATTAAATCCAATTTCTCAAATTTTCTTTATCCTAGTAAATTTAAAAACTTTCCAATATTTTATATGTGTAAAATTATTTTTAATTAAATGTTTTTTAATAGAGTGAAAATAAAAAATATAAAAAACTTAAAATCAATTAAATATATGAATAATAAATGGAGATAACCATTTATTACGGATTAAAAACTAGGTCATCTTTAGTGTGTAATTAATGTTAGGGTTTGGGGGAGTTTCGAGCTTTAATGGCTGCACTTACGTTTCGTGACTATCTCTGATCCTCGTAAGCTGCCTACGTATCTCAAGTGATGAGAATCAAGCCAAAAAACATAGTTCTAATGTTGAGGGGTTAGACCCTTTATATAGGCGCACGAGGGCCTTCGAGTTAGATTAGGATTAGGAGACTTGGTGGTCAAGTCTCCTAGTGACGTAAGGTTGTTGTAACCTTCCAAGAACGAGGTGTTGGGTTCCGAGGCATAACACGCAGCGGATAAACGTAAATATAACAAAAAAAATTCGGAACCCAAACCCAGGATCTATGTATAAGATTAGACAGATTATGGTGAAACAGAATTATACCTATTCTGGTCTTGACTTTCACGAACTCAACAGAGATCCTAGCTTTCACGACTTGTGTCTTCCTCTCGAAAAACACCTCTATGGTATCCACACGAGCACCTTCAAGAACGTCTCACGATCATGACTACGGATTGGATGTACTAGCCTCCCTTTGATGTTTCGTTTCTGCCTCTCTTTTACTGATCCCACTCTAGGGTTTTTTTCTAAAAACGTAATGGCCACTTAACCTATCATTATCTATTTATAATGGCTGGTTAACGGGCTCATTCAGCAAAACCTAACCCATGTAGGTATAGGATTAAATAATAAAATGAATTTCTATTATTTAATTAATAACTAAGTCATACTTAATTATTATGGGCAGAAATACTCCTCTAATTTGAATTTATATTATCTCAATTAATTAAGTCTCACTTAATTAATATAATAAAATTCAAATAATCATCAATTAATTTAAATCTATAATTTAAATTAACTATTCCTCTAAGTGCTCTATGTGTGTGACCCTATAGGCTATTATTTAATTAGCAATAATTTTATTCTCCAATAAAATTATAAACAATGAGCGGTATCTAGTAATACATCATTGCTACCCAATTAAATAATAATTAAATCGTGATTCGATAAAACCTTTCGTGATTAATGTTTCCGTGTAATATAATCCCTTTAACCATATATATTATAGATTAAACTCGAGGCATGTATTTAGTCATCCTCTTCAACATTTAATCCGGGTTTACTTGATCCATGAGTAGACTATGAAAACACATCATTATTTGAGCACGACCATGCATTTTATAGTCTTACTCAATCAAGAGGCCAATAATATCTTCTCCTAATTATAGGAGGGTTAAATCCTTTATCTATCATTCATATTTCTCATACGACTCATGATATACCCGATGTCCACTTTTATCATCACCCGGTCAAAGGTAACTTTTAATGTAGTCAAAGTATATTAATCCTCGTATAGAAATATAATGATCTCAAGTCAAAGGATCATTACACCATTATCACTGTGAGTCTTTCTTATGACTTTATTAAACATGAAGAATCTCACTGTGGGTCTGTCCAGTATCATGTACTCCTACATGTACCTATGTATTGACTTTAGTATCCCCATACTTATAACCAATGAGATGTGGTTATCAGTCAAACAACATACTAGTCTATTTATGTATTATTATTGTCCTATAATAATACTCGACTAGGGACATTTAAGAATATGATATATTATATAATCTCAAGTTCAAGTCATGTACTTAAACTATACAATGTGTATCATGATTTTAAAGATATTTATTATGCTAACAAATATATCGCAGTAATTAAAGTCATAATAAATACGTTTATTGAATAATCAAATGACATAAAGGTCTATTAAAATAAACATTGTATTGCCTCTAGGGCACCTACACCAACACGAGGGTCCTCATTTGACTCTTCCCACGCTAGGGTTTCTAGATCCTTCTAGGATGAGGGTCCTCAACGGACTTCTTGGGCCTTTACTAAGCGTCTATTAACTAATTATGAAATTAATTAATAACAAAGATTTAACGAGCCTATGACTTCAACAGAGCTTGTGGGCTGGACTTACAAATCCAGTTGATCCTAAGATTTATTTTCCATGTTCGTTTCTAGGGCCCAAGCCTTTGGACCATGCTAGGTCTAATAAATGAAATAATAAATGTTATATTCATTATTTTCTTAGGGTTATTTTTTACCCGTATCATTTGCCCCCCAACTTTTGGGAAAACTTCGTGAGTTTTCGTAAAAGTTTCACAAAGGGTTTTCAGTATCTTATCTAGCTTTTGACTTATCTCGGTCAATTTTATCTCGACTTTTGGGCTCAGGCCTTTTTATTACTAATTCTATTTAAAAGATTTAATATTATATAAATTGGCCCCTCAAGGACTTTATTTTCAGCAAATTTATAAAGGGGAAATTTTTATGGGCCTGGCCAATTTTGACCTGGAATGAGGTCGAATTGGGGCTCATTTTCATCCCCAGGTCGATTTTGGAACTGAGCCCCTCATCGACCTGGGTCGAGGTCGAATAGGGCCTCACAACCTCTCATAGGCCGATTCCTGGGATTGAGGTCGACAGGTTCAATTCCTTGATTCCCTCGACCTGGAATGAGGTCGAATTAAAAATCAATTCCCCATCCATGTCGAGAGGATTTGAGGTCAAACAGGCCTTCTTGACTTATTTTCTTGTCGACCTGAAAAGAGGTCGAATTAGGCCTCAATCAGACATCCAGGTCGATGGTAAACTGAAGTCGATTGTCTACCTCGATTGAAGTCGATGGAAACTTTATTCCTTGCATTCCAATTGAGGATGGTGTTTGTGCTTCTTTGAAGGCCTATCGACCTGGTTTGAGGTCAAATTAGACCTCATTTTACCATCCAGGTCGATTTCTTTTAGGGCCTCATGGATTTGTAACTTTTGACTTGGAATGAGGTCGAATTAACACTCATTTCACCTCCCGAGTCGAAATGTTTTGGGGCCTCATGGATTTGTAATTTTCGACTTTGAATGAGGTCGAATTAACAATCATTTCACCACCCAAGTCGAAATGTTTTGGGGCTTCATGGCTTTATGATTTTCGACTTGGAATGAGGTCGAATTAACACTCATTTCACCTCCCAAGTCGAAATGTTTTGGGGCCTCATGGCTTTATAATTTTCGACTTGGAATGAGGTCGAATTAACAATCATTTCACCACCCAAGTCGAAATGTTTTGGGGCCTCATGGCTTTATGATTTTCGACTTGGAATAAGGTCGAATTAACACTCATTTAACCTCCCAAGTCAAAATGTTTTGGGGCCTCATGGCTTTGTAATTTTCGACTTGGAATGAGGTTGAATTAACAGTCCTTTCACCACCCAAGGCGAAATGTTTTGGGGCCTCATGGCTTTATGATTTTTGACTTGGAATGAGGTCAAATTAACACTCATTTCATCTCCCAAGTCGAAATGTTTTGGGGCCTCATGGCTTTGTAATTTTTTACCTAGAATGTGGTCGAATTAAAAATCATTTCACCACCCAAGTTGAAATGTCTTGGGGGCTAATATATTTATTGTGTTCTACTTGGATTGATGTCGAATTAACTCTTAAATACCCATTTAAGTCGAAATTTCTTTGTTCCTTCAGGAATGGAAATGAGTTGAGCCCTGTGGGTTTTGGGCCCTCGACAATATGGGCCTTAGTTGGACCTCTTAGTAGAAGGTTTGAGGCTTCCTTGAGTTTAAGTAGTTCATGGGCCTTCATTAGTAGATTCATGGGCTTTCTTCCTTTTGAATGGTTTTAAAGTTTGGGCCTTCAAGGCCTTTTGATTTGTGTGGTGGGCCTTCGCGTCTAATGGGCCTTGTACTTCATACACCCAAGTTCTAGATCCTTCTTCAGGGTTCCAGAATTTATATTTTTACTTATTATTTATTTACTAACTCCTAGGCCTTCGATTATGGGCCTAGTCAATTGAGCCCACTCATCGGTTGTACCGGTTGACTTGTTCCTCAACGGTCATGTTACCTGGAATCGTCCATTCATTGGGGATTCTAATGGTCGAGTGATCGGCTGGGTCATCTATATATGAGTTGTGTGAGGACATTCACTATTTACACTTTCATTTCTTACTTCTCAAATTTCTCGCAAACACTCAAGCTCTCCAGCTTTTAAGCAAATCCAGCCTTCATTCCTCTCAAGGGTATTCACAAGTTCGAAAAATCAATGGCCGACAAGAAGGCTCCCAGATTAGAAGCTATGAACGTTGTCTACTAAAAGAGATATATTAGATACAAACACTAATGCTATCAGAAAATACTTCAATTAGGGTTTATTGAATCCAATCAGAGTTTAAGCTGACGTCATTAGAGTTTAGAAGTTATCGACCGAGTTTACTCAGTCAGAGATTATCAACTGACAGAGTTTATGATCAGAGTTTAACAAATGGCAATTTAAAAATCAGAGATTGATTAGGATAAGTAAGGAAGAGTTTTAATGCAAATCAATTACCTTTCAAGAAGCTATCTTGTAAGAGGATAATGATAGAAATCAGATATTGGCATTTAATGATCATTATCTTTCTTGTATTTGGATATATAGTTGTGTAATATATAAACACAGAATTAGGTTTTACATTGTAATTTATTCAAGACATATTATTCTCATAACCTAGCAGCTCTTAAGAACTTTATTTTTCTTGAGAGAGTTTAGTATTCAGTTTATCATAAGTTAATACAAAACAATATTTCTTCTACATACCTGTGTTCTTAATCAATTATTTGGGACTATTATATTCAACCCCCCTTCTATAATAGTCTATTTATCTGGGCAACAATTGGTATTAGAGCAGGTAGTTAATTACAACTTAAAGATATATAAACAATGTCTGAAAACAAGTATGAAAGTATTAGAATCCCAATCTTGAAGAAGGCTGAATACCCTACATTGAGGGTAAAGATGATGATGTTCTTGGAAGCCACATATCATGATTATATATACAGGATCAATGAAGGTCAGTATCTACCAACAAAGTTAGTTCCATCAATAATTGTGGAAGGAAGACAGGTTCCTGAATACTATACTCTGAAGGACAAGAAGGAGTGGACCAATGAAAAAAAACAAGAAGTCCTGAAAGATGAAAAGGTGAGGAACATTCTACATAACAGTTTAGACTCTGTGATGTCTAATAGAGTAATTATTTGCAAAACTGCAAAAGAAATCTGGGATGCACTAGAAGTTCAATGCCAAGGAACCAAGGAGATAAAGAAGAATAGAAGATCTGTTCTAAATCAAGAGTATGAAAATTTTGAGGATAAACAGAATGAGTATCTCACTGATATCTATGATAGTCTTACTTTGTTGAATAACTTAGCTTTGGTTGATAAGGTGTATGATAGTGAATATTTAAACACCAAGTTTCTTAGGGCTCTTCCTGAAGAATAAGATTTATAAACATCCTTAATTAGAGACATAGCTGATTTGGATGAGATGTCCCTAGATGAAGTGTATGGAAGGCTGAAAACTCATGACTTGAAGTTACAGCAAAGGAAGAATAGGAAGAGTATCAAGGCAAAGTCTGTTGCCTTGAATGTTGAGACTAAGGTTGAAAAACCAAAAGAAAAAGTCTTAAAAGCCTCAACAAGAAAATGAAAAGTTGTGATGGTTAAGGAAAATAGTGAAACAGAGTTTGAGACAAACTCTGATGCAAAATCTGATGACTCCACAGTCTCTGACATGATGGAGATGGTTGTCATGATTGTCAAAGGCTTCAAGAAGATGAAATATAGGAAGTACAGAAAGCAAGGAAACTTCTAAAAGAAGCATATAGAGTCAGAAAATAAAGACAGATTCAGGAGGAGAGAAGACAGAGATGGTAAGGCTAAAGCACTTGACAAATCAAAGTTCAAGTGTTACAAGTGTAACAAGATGGGATACTTTGCTACTGAGTGCAGAAGCAAAGAATCTGGGAAAGCTCTCATCTCCTTAAAGAAAGATTGGATGGATTCCTCAGACCTTGAAGAGGAAACTAACTATGCTCTCATGGCAAATATTGATGCTCCCATCCTAAACTCTGATAAGGTACCAGACTCTGTCTTCAATATTAATTCTGAAAATATTCATGTATTAAAGTCTTTCCTTAGAACCCTACATGATAGTTTTAAATCACAGTCACTTTAGAATGAAAGATTAAAATCTGAAATTCAAACTCTGTTGCTAGGAATGATTTTCTTGAATCTGAAAATGCGTACGTGTTTAGCACTAAGAATGACTGTGAGAATGCTTTTCACATGCAAACTCAGCTAGAAATATAGGTTGAATATTTAAAAGCTGAGATAGCTAAAGAACATGAGAGTTTCAGAGTTTGGATAAACTCTGGCAAGAAAGTCCAACAAATTCTTTCTGTCAAAAATTGGACATCTACTCTAGGTTATGAATCTGATAAGGAGACACATGATAAGAATGATATGGCACACACAGGAATAAAAGAAAAATTGAGTAAACCTGTGAATTTTATAAGAGCTGGTAATGAAAAGGCAAACTCTAGTGAATGCTCTAATAATCACAAAACCAAATATAATAGTGTGTCAGAGAATAAACCAGTCAATATTGGGTTACTCTCATAGAAGCAACTTAAGGAAAAGTTGAAGGCAATCACAAACAAAAATAAACTTAAAAAGGTCAAGAGGAATAGAAATGGAAAAGTCAGAATTTCAAAGGAGAATGACTATAAAAATATTTCTGATGCTCCAAGAAAAACTTATTTCATATATGGAAATTCTAATCATCTTGCTTTTGAATGCATGTTAAATAAAAAGAAGGAACCTGAGAGACCTAGATTAGAGGCTAGAAAACAAACTAGATATAGACCACAAAATCCTTGTTTTCACTGTGGTAGTTTATGGCATTCAATTTACATATGTAAAGAATATCATAGTTTGTATTTCAATTATTATGAACTTTTGCCTCATTTGAATACAACTCCAGTTTCTTCCAGTTATTCTGCTAAACAACGGTATGTGATAAAATCTGATAGAAGAAACATAAACTCTGAAAATACAAACTCTGATTCCATAAACTCTGAAAATACAAACTCTGAAAATATAAACTCTGAAAATGTAAACTTTGTTAACTTAAACTATGATAAAGTTACTTCTGCTGCAAAAGTTAACAATTTTTTTTAAAAAAGGATCCAAACTTGTTTGGGTCCTCAAATCTACTAATTAATTTACATTAATGATTACAGGGAAACAGGAAAAATACCTAGTAATTGATAGTGGATGTTCTGCACACATGACTGGAAATAAATCAATACTTTCAGAGTTTGAGGAGAAGACTTTCCCAGTAGTATCTTATGGAGATGGAAACATAGGAAGGACACTGGGATATGGCAACATTGTGATTGGAAATGTCATCATTGAAAATGTAGTTCTCGTTGAAGGACTCAAGCATATTCTGTTAAGTGTTAGTCAAATGACAAACACAGGTTATTATGTGGAATTTCTTGAAACACATTGTGAAGTCAAAAGAAAAAAGGCTGGCAAAGTGGTTCTCATTGGTCACAGACATAACAATGTATTTGAAGCTAGCTTGGAGGTAAACTTTGATGGTCCTTTAACTTGTTTACTTGGAAAAGAATCATCTTTGGAAAGCTAGAATTGGCACAAAAAGCTGTGTCACTTGAACTTTGGAAATATAAATGAATTAGTAAAAAATGATCCAGTAAGAGGTCTTCCAAAAGTTCAATTTCATCGTGATGGACTCTGTGATTCATGTCAAAAGGTAAAAAAAAAAGAACACATCTTTCAGAAGCAAGATTGAAAATTCTATTGATCAACATTTTCATCTATTACATCTTGATTTGTTCTTGGATATGTCAACATAATATTCATTGGAAAGAAGAAATATAATCTGGTGATAGTAGATGATTATACAAGATTTACCTGGGTGTACTTTTTACACAAAAAGGATGAAACAACTGAAATAATTTTTGATCATATTGTAATGATTGAAAATGGATCACCACATAAGGTAAACATTTTAAGGAGTGACAATGGAACAGTGTTTAAGAACTCTGCAATGGAGGAATTTTGCTCAACCAAAGGAATCATTCAACAATTCTCAGCACCTAGTACACCTCAACCAAATGGTGTAGTTGAGAGAAAGAACAGAACTCTCATTGAAGCTGCTAGAACAATGTTAGAAGGAGCAAAGCTACCTACTTAATTTTGGGCAGAAGTTGTGAATACTGCATGCATAACTCAGAATTGCACTTTGATAAATACACATGGAATGACTTCATATGAGATGTTAAAGGGAAGGAAACTAAATGTGAAATACTTTCACACATTTGGAAACAAGTGTTTCATTCTTAAAACACATCCTGAGTAGTTGAAAAAGTTTGAACTCAAAGCAGAAGAAGGCATTTTTGTTGGTTATTCAACAACTTCCAAAACTTCTTCAAGGGCATTCAAGGTGTTTAATATGAGAATTAATGTAGTCATGGAATCTATTAATGTCACTTTTGATGAAGGAAAAATAACAGTATTACATAATGAAGATTATCAGGAATCTCTGATTTTTGAAAATGAACTGCAACAAGACATAGACTCTAATGAGCTAAACAATGATGAGGCAAACTCTGGTGAGGTAGACTCAGATTTAGATTAAAAAAACACAGTAATTGAAGATTCTGCATATGTTGAGGGGGAGCAACATAAATTTTCTACTGAAATTGTAGAACCAACCTCAATCATTGAAATTTCAGAGTCTGAACAATCTCTGACAAAAACAAACTTTGAAAGCATAAACTCTGATCCATTAAACTCTGAAACCCTAAACACTAATCTATCAAACTCTGATAGAAGCATAACTTCAGGGGGGTGATCAGCATTTACTAAGGAATCATACTATGAAGGCACAAATCATGGGGAAACATCTAGTTCAAGAAATCTTCCACATCCAAGAAAATGGACCAAAGAACACACACCTGACTTGATTATTGGTGATCTAGAAATTGGAGTGAAGACAAGGAAATATACTCAAAATGAGTGTCTATATCATAGTTTTCTTTCTCAAACAGAACCAAAGAAAGTGGAAGATGCTTTAAAGGATGTAGCGGGGTTACTGCAATAGAAGAAGAATTAATTGAGTTTGAAAGAAATGAGGTTTGGACTCTTATTCTAAGACCTAAGAACAGATTCATTGTTGGTATAAAATGGGTGTTTAGAAACAAGACAGACTCTGATGGAATCATAATAAGGAACAAAGCAAGACTAGGTGTCAAAGGTTACTCTCAACAAGAAGGTATTAACTATGATGAAACTTTTAAACCAGTAGCTAGACTTGAGGAAATTATAATATTTCTTGTTTATGATGCACACAAGAAATTCAAAGTATACCAGATGGATGTTAAAAGTGCATTTTTGAATGGTGAGCTTGAGAATGAGGTATATGTTGAATAACCACCTGGCTTTGTGAATCCCAAATATCCAAATCATGTCTACAGGTTGGATAAAGCTTTGTATGGACTCAAGCACCCTCCAAGAGCCTGGTATGAAACACTAGCTCAATTTCTACTTGAAAGTGATTTCACAAGAGGTATAATTGATAAAACCTTGTTTTATATAACTCAGGGTAAGGATTTATTATTGGTTGAAATATATGTTAATGATATCATATTTGGATCCACTAATGAGAAACTCCGTGAAAGATTTTCAAAGCTAATGCAGTCCATGTATCAAATGAGCATGATGGAAGAGATGAGCTATTTCTTAGGCTTGCAAGGAAACAGACAGATGAAGGCATTTTCATAAGTTAGTCTAAATACATAAAGAATCTACTCACAAAATTTTAAATGTAAGACTCTACATCTGCAACAACTCCTATGGCTACTGCAACCAAGTTGGATCAAGCTACAGGTGAGCCTGTAGAAATAACAACATACAGAGGTATGATTGGCTTACTTCTTTATTGTAGGGTTTCGTGACACAAACGCAGCGGAATAAACGCGAAAAATAAATCAAAATAGCGAAACCCTCCGCAGGATCCATGCGAAAACAAAAGATTTAATTCGGAGATAAAGAATAAATACCTTTAGAAGCTTTAACAGTTCATTAATGGAAGATTAATGGAGGTCCAAAGCTTGTTTAATCACCACGTATCCCGCTCTCGCGATCTACGCTCTACGGTATCCACACGAACACTTTTCATGAAGGATTGATGTGTACTAGCACCCGAAAACTTCTTCTCTCTCTATCTTCCTCCTCTCTCAGAGCGGCTAGGGTTTTTATAAAACCTCTCTCTTATTAAATCAGCCCATAAAGAGATTATATAGAGAGATGAATAAGTTTTCTAATTATAATCCAATTATAATTAATACTAATCCAAAATTCTAAATTATTTAATTAAGTCTCACTTAATTAATTAATTATTAATTTTGGAATTAGTTTAAGTAATTCATTTATTCTATTTATATAATTAATTAAGTCATACTTAATTAATATCATAAATAAAATAAATTACTTATTTAATTTAAATT
>QRFB01010163.1:10262-29804 GCA_008931105.1 Oenanthe javanica
CAAAACCTAAATAGGATGGAATGTGCTCAAAGCCTAAATGAGTGATTAGCTAGCATTGTGATATAAAGGACTAATAGATCCAAAAAATATAATATTACGGTCAAATTCACTAATATTACATCAAAACCATCACTGCCCATTTTTTCTTTTCCATTGCTTACAGCATCACTAATATCTGTATCCGAACTACAGATACAGTCCTGTGGCTAGCCACTAAAATCCCCTAATTAGGCTACCAATTTTCATTTTTAGACGTCACTCCCTGCAGATACAACTGATGGAATAAGCGCCACTTTGTGACTAAGCTTTGCACTTGGTTCAGTTTCACCTCCACACAGCTACTACAATATTTTCACCTCTAGCACTGGGACATCTCTTGAGCTATGTGAACCGGTACATTTGTTATTAGATACGACTCATTGCTTCAGCTGCCAGCTGCCAGTTCATGGCAGAGTCATCAGAAAGAAAGATTTTTTGAGATGATTCAACTTCTCACCAGCATTTCTTTGCACATGTGATACTTAACGAATCACACTTCAACGTGACTCATTGCCAACATGGCTCTATAAAAAGGGGCATTTTATTAATGCCGTGGTAAGGTGGATAGGGAGATGCTATACTTCTTCACACAAAAATCTGTCAAGGGAGATTTAAACAACATTCTCTATGATCACTATTGATTGTTTTTGGACCCCTGAGGAGTTCTGTGACAATATATATGTATCAGTCTATTTAGCTTAAATATTTCGTAGTTTTCCTACTAATCCAAGAATGACTTGTACATCCCTATTCTCATGTATCTTTGCCCCCTCCACCTCCACACTTCCAAAATCTTTCTTCGCTCGTAAACACGTTATCACATATTTTGGATCATATTTTTTGATAAATAAAATAATTAAAATTAATAAATATTAATACATTTTTTAAATTTAATCAATTTTTATATGAAAAAAATGTTTGGTTCAATAAATAACATAATAGGGATCTTATCAAATCATGTTCATAATATTTCAAATCACAAAATTTTAAATTTATATATATTAATAATATAAATTTATATTTTATGTGATATGCATATTTATTTTTAGTATTCTATAATTTTCTTATTTATATTTAATTCGGTTGATGTAAAAATATATAATTTAAATAAGTTAAAAACCTACTATAATTATAATATATTAAAACTTTTAAAATTATAAAATTATTAGTAATTTTAAAATAAATAATTAAATTAATAAAACAAAATATATGTGCATCGCACAGGTTAAAATCTAGCATGTTCTAAATAGAGTTGTATGTATAATATATCTATGTGATAAAGTATATTTTAATTAAAATTTAATTAAAAAAATGTGTTTGAAATTGAGTAGGAGAATTATAGTATAAATATTATTTTAATTATTAAATAAATTAAAGTGTTTGAACGATAATGAAATTGAAATATGTTAATTAGTATATTATGAGTACAACTCTATATTTTAATCAAAAGAGTGTATTTGAAGTTGAGTGAGATACAAATAGACTATAACAGCCAAACATTTGCCGCTATAAAAGTATATATAATATAGATATAGCATAGTAATAAAATTTAAATAATATAAATAAAATAATATTATTATTTAAATATTCATAAAATCTAATTAATAAATTATGATTTTAAATAAATTAAATAGGTGGAGAAATGTGGAAATTGAAACATGCTAGTAGATTGTAAGTACAACTGTATACTGTATGTTTTAATTAAAAGAGTGTGTTTGAAATTGAGTAGGAGACACGCGTGTATTTGAAGTTGAGTGAGACACAAAAGGACCAGACCGACGACGGATCAAACATTTGTCTTTATGGCTTTAATAATATAGTATAGATGTATGTATTCTAAAAAACTAGATAATTCATTATTAAAAAAAATAGAGTTAAACTGTCATTCATTTTTTTATATATATTATATCAAAACAATACTAATATACTAATTTAAGATTAGTGGGAAAATTGTGCAAAAATTGAAAAACCCTAATAACGTGAAACTCTATCTTTAATTTATACTTTATAGCTCAATACTCATATACACATATATATTTTGTCTTTATTTTGATAATAAAATTCATTCTTTTTCAAACTATCAGTGAGAATTTTGAACTCAAGCTATCTATTTCATGTGTTATTACTTCTTTATAAGTCAATTGTTTAAATTTTGATTTATATGATGTTACTTAAGAATCAATTATCTGGATGTGAAAATAGAAAAAAAATGAGTTGATCAAATTAAAAGAGTCACATAGAGGAGTTATGAATAATTTTGCTATCGAAAAAGTAGACTTTTCAAGTAAATTTTATAAAAATTTAGTGGAAATAAATGAAGATTTGAAAAAATTTACTGTGATCTTCTGTTATATTATACGATTTTTTTATAGTTATGTTTGAAAAAGAATTTAGAGGCTCATTTAAAATTTCCACCCCGGACCCTTTGATAAGTCAGGAAGCACCTGATTGTTCAGTTGTCTTGCCTACTTATCACTTGCCTAGCTAACATAGCTAGGATTACTTGATCAATGCCCCCCACCCCGGCTTGGGTTTACACGGAATCCACAGAGAAGTCCAATGCATAGCTATTCTTAGTCATATAGCTATAATATAGAACTAAGTTGTCAAAATCACCACTACAATACATAGTTATACTTAATCTTATAAATTATACTTAATCTTATAAATACATAAATGGATAATTGATCATATACTTAGGAATTAAGACTAAAGATAATTATAGTCATCCTTACCACATCACATCCAACCAACCACATAATTCTATTCATTATCAAAAAATGTTAAAATACATTTTAAATGCTAGTTTGAATATAATTAATCTTATTTTAGAACTATGCATTAGAGCACTAATTATATTTTAAGACCAAAAACTACTTTTTGGCCTCAAATTATAACAATAGCTATAGCTATTTTAACTTTAGTATTAGACTTGCTCTAACATAAAGCTCGATCTCCAGAAGGATTAAAGAGGAAAATATTTGATAATTTCCAAGTAGAAATATATAAGGTACCCCCCAGGAAGAAATGCATGTGTTTAGTTAGCAAAAAAGAAGAAAGGAATGCATATGTTTAAAATAAATCACAAATTTAACTATTTCTTAAGTATGGCTGGAACAGATCTTTAACTTCTCGTAATATATGACCAACAGGTACATGGCTTCAAGATGGATTTACAGTATTTTACACTTTCACATTCTATAACAATAGGTATGATTAAAAGTACAGTATGGCAGTGAACCACCGTATAATATTCTATAGTTAATATTTTCCCTTCAATTGTAATCTCAATACCCAACAGTCCAGGGTTATGCATATGCTTCAATCAACTAGAATCCCCTTGAATTGTCTCCAAAGCATGCTTGATAGGACGGATACTTGTTATCTTCGGAAGAGGAAATTCTAATCACTAAATTTATCCTACTTTCATTATGATTTTATGTCGTCAGGGAGTGGGCTGCGTTGAATATCTCCGGTACACTGTATACCATTCAGAAGTTGCTCAATTAACTGATGAGACATCGATTCAGCTGAACCCTCCTTCTGGTAGCTTGTATATGCCCCCAAGGCTCCAAGAAATCCCTCGTGCCGCAAGAACATTGCTTTTGCCTCACCTTTTGACCTGAAACAAAATGTAGATATGATGTATGGCTTTAAAAGAAGTTGAATGCAGTAAACAGTCTATTTCCTTGCAAGTGGTGGACCTCATTAATATGTCTACAAACAAAAGACCATACAGTATTCCAATATACAGGCACTTTGGCAGCCATTACTGACTACAACTAATTTGTTGTGGATGCATATGGTAGCAACTCTATTCAGATAATTGATTACCAGAAATCAACTGCAACAGATATTGTATCCATGGTGAATTCATGACCACGAATAAAGAATCCTCCAAAGAAAATCCGCTTAAGACCAAAGCGAAGAGCATTTAAGTAAGAGATCTGTAAATAGTGAATCTCAGGTTAATGAAATTAGGGAAACCAATGACACTAAACATTTGTATAATTAAGAACACAATTTTTTGTTGTCATGACCAAAGTTTGCTCATATTTCAATATTATCAGGCACAACCATCAGTCCATCACCAATCACCATACATGCTCAGGAAAAAAACGCACTACAGTCTTTTTCATATATATATTAATATATTATAAGTGTGTGCGTGTGTGTGAAACTGTAATGATTGCAAGAAATCATTCTTACCAAGGCTCACCTGTCCAATATTATTTGAAATCATTCGTAAGAGTGATCGAGCCATATCTTCAGGTCTATAGTCTTCAAGTTCTTTATTTTCAGAAATTGCCTTGCCAAAACTAGAGGCAATAGTTGTAGATGAAAGGCCAATCTGTTAACATAGCAGCAGTCAGTTCCATCTGTCAGGAAGTTGTAGACTCAGCCTAAATATTACTATTTTATCCGCATGCACAGATCTTTAAATAATATATCCATGTACAGGACCGAGAGGCAAGAGCTATGCAATAAATCCACTCTTCTGCGTAGCACATCAAATCGTGCATAGAGCCACTTTCATAGGTACCTTGTAATTCAACTTACACGAAGGATAGAAAAAAAATGAAATATATCTATAATACCAGTATTTTACACACAGGGTGACGGTCAGTGAGAAAAACTCTCCATGCCAATGAATATAATACGGTCCCCGAATTCCCATGGGAAATATAGAAAATCACTGCAATTTTTCTGTTAAACCCAACATGCCTAATGCCTATAATGTCCTTCAACGTGATACAACAAAGAGAATTACATCACCTTTCTGAACATATATGTAAACCTTATATCTAAGTCAACAATGCAAATAATGATACTGGAGCAAGCAGCTTCCAGAGTTATTTATTATCTTGTATAAAATTATCATAAACTTGGGCAACTTGATAAAAAGGGTACAACAAAGCAAGAATTAATTCTTCACCCTCCACAAGCACCAGACCAGAACAAAATAAGTACTTTCGTTCAGTGAAGTTCAACTTTGTAGCTGCCTCCCATAGGTTACATAATTTTAGCTTAATGAATGAAATATATATACCTTTGAGTAGTCAAGTCCACCATATATGTCTCCAACAAGCATGTCAATCACTCTATTGTTTCCCTCCTGACTCAGCTTCAGCAAATCATCAAAACTGAAACTAAAGATTATGTTCATGAAGAGTGCCTTTGGGAAAAAAANAAAGAGAATTACATCACCTTTCTGAACATATATGTAAACCTTATATCTAAGTCAACAATGCAAATAATGATACTGGAGCAAGCAGCTTCCAGAGTTATTTATTATCTTGTATAAAATTATCATAAACTTGGGCAACTTGATAAAAAGGGTACAACAAAGCAAGAATTAATTCTTCACCCTCCACAAGCACCAGACCAGAACAAAATAAGTACTTTCGTTCAGTGAAGTTCAACTTTGTAGCTGCCTCCCATAGGTTACATAATTTTAGCTTAATGAATGAAATATATATACCTTTGAGTAGTCAAGTCCACCATATATGTCTCCAACAAGCATGTCAATCACTCTATTGTTTCCCTCCTGACTCAGCTTCAGCAAATCATCAAAACTGAAACTAAAGATTATGTTCATGAAGAGTTCCTTTGGGAAAAAAAAATCTAACAAATTAAAAACTTCAAATGAAAACTTGAGTACAACCTTTTGCAATTTGTCAAAAGCTTCCCTAAACCCCAAAAAGTGCCACCACCAACACTAGTTCCACTAACTCGCTCAAACTTTTCATCTCCTTCAACCTATATTTGTCAATCAAAACTCAAAAGTGGGGCCAAGTAAATACAAGATCTAAAGTGTGAATCATTTATGCAATTTTAAATCTTAATTTCAGGGCATTAGTAGCTCTGCAAGACTGGAATGCTTTGTTTTTTTTGACAAGAAGACTGGAATGCTTTTATAACAAAACAAAGATTACTCTACAAATAACACTTTCATCTTTTAATGTCAAACTGTCTATCATTTATTGATCCATATCAGATTTTATAAAATTCAGATCTCAATTCGGCTGTAGTAAAGCATGATAAAGCATGAGACGTCTACTGGTGTGGTGGTATGTTTTCCCAACANGCATAGTAAAGCATGAGACGTCTACTGGTGTGGTGGTATGTTTTCCCAACATCCACTTCTACAACTCGCCTAATATTACGACGGCTCCAAGCTCCCATATAGCGTACCAGGAGCTTAATCTTATATTCTAAATATCTAATTGCCTTTTCATGGCTCTGTACTTACATTACTAGAAACTCGATACTAGACTTATATGTTATAAATACTTTTATCTGGAACACACTACAGTAAAGAATTTATTTCCAATGCTGGAAGAGGTTGGAAATATCTCTCTTACATCTTTAAATTCTCTCTTTTCACTTAATAAGTTAATATACACTAAATGAAGTATATATAGGAGAAGTACCTTTATCATGCTAACGCCAGACCCAATATTAACAAGTAGATATGGATACATATCATTGTGATCAATCTGCAGATACTCCTTACGGCCATTCATGTATGTAAAAGCTTCTTGGTTATTTGCCTTTCAAAGGAACAACAAGAAAATCGAGCATGTAAGCAAATCATTCTATACATTTATATAAAGACAGTAGGTGGGAGGGTAATAAAACACTAAAACAATGAGATGTTAGCATCACAAATTTATGTTAGCATCCATAAACCAAATAATGATTTGTAGTATTCTCCTACCTTAAGAAGAAAATTAGCACCAGCAACAAGGCAATCCATTTCGTCTACCTTGTCAAGAATAATGCCAAGCCTTTCCATAAATAAATCAGCAAACTTGAATGCCCCACCACCTGTAGCCTTCACATGGACTGCAATCGGTCAATAAGAATATTGTGTGCTTCGGATGCATGCACACTAATAACGCATGGAAAAATTTGAATATCAGTCATTATCATGATAACTAATCATAGCCCAAAGGATAGCTCTCTTCCCTTGGTAACAAAAGGTCAAGGGTTAGAGCCTCAGTGAGGCAGGTGTCAGGTGTGTGTGAGTATTTAAAGATCTGTTATTGACCTTTATTATGAAAGAAAACGTGATACAAAGCTTCATATTGTACAGATATTAACACAGGACTGCTCCATATATATGAACAACTGTATATCCATCTAGGTACGTAAATGGGGATACGGCAATGGCAACTACTGCAAAGAAATTAATCAATATATCATCTTTTTATCTTCCTTTTTGCTCACAAAAACTGATCATCTATTGTCCACCCTCCTACTAATTCAAGTTTATTGAAGGAATTCTGGCTTTTTCCTCTTGTTTACCTAATATTAATATAAAATGTTGCTACGGTAGGATTCGTACTCATTTGTTACATGTTTATTGTTTGAGGTATGTAAATGGGGATACGGCAGTGACAACAATCGTATATAACTTAATCAACATATCATCTTTGTTTCTTCCTTTTGGACACAAAAGTTGCTCATCTCTTCTCCAGCATCCCACTAATTCAAGTTTATTGAAGGAATTCTGACTTTTCCCTCTAGTTTACCTAATATTAATGTAGAATGTTGCTCCAGTAGGATTCATATTCATTTGTTACATGTCTATTGCTCGAGAGAAAGCAATATTTGTGTCGAAGATTATATAATAATCTGATTGTACCTTGCTAGCAAATTTATCATATATAACGTCAATATACATAATAATTAAAATTTTATATGCCATATCCTCCCGCACCCAAATCCCCATACGCACTCGTAACCATGCTTCTTAGCATAACACAGATATACAATATACCTATATGTAATGCAGAAAATTACTAATAGTGCAATATATTAAGTGCAACACAAAAACCGTAACCAGCCAGAATTGTGATTGAGACTTGAGAGTATCAGGTAACTTGAGAAAATCATGTCCTCGAACTGTCCAACATAAACTAAAAAACCATCCAGTATGTTTTAATGTGAAAAGATTTATTATGAACAAAATAGAGGTTCTGAATTCAATTTGTGAAAGTGGACAATCAGAACACCTCGAGGCCTTAACTTTTAAACATATACCAGTGATGTAGAACAATTTGATACTTTTTATTTACAGGATGGGCCCTGGCCCAAACTGGATATGGAGTCCATTGCAACCCAATACAACTTACGCATCCTACTACTTAATTGACAAGAATTTGTAGCTTTATATGTGAGGAAATTGCTTGAATATCATTATCTGATCATGTTCACTGCTGGATGTTACCTTTATAAGATTCCTATCACCAGCAGAATGTTGTTTTTCATCTGGTAAATCACCTGAATATACATTTGTTACGTAAGAGGGTAAATCAAAGCTTAAAAAGGAACATTGTCAAGTTTATAATGCACCTTTCATTTACCGGTAAATAAGTGGACAAATGCCATTAAATATTTAAGCTTACTAAATTATATTCATTGGTTGAAATACATTGTGTCGATTTTTCTTGATTCTTTATAGCAAAAAGTGGGAAATATACCCACAAAATTGTTAATAAATTCCACCAACCTCAATAGATAGTAAGAAACTTTAGGTTTTACTTTTTAAAACTGCAATCCTCATTTCTATCATCATCTAATCCCCCCCAAACCACATATAATAATAAAAAATAATAAAACTCTACTCTAGCGAAAAAAGACTGAGATTTCTGTTTTATGCGTATTTAATTAGGCACCTTAATACAGAATCTGGAACTCCACATAAATAATCCTGCACACGACCTTTTGTCACTTTTCAAGATTTAAATCCAATAAGTGATGATCTCTGAATATTTAATCGTTGTTTTAATTATACCTACTAGATGAGGCAATTCATTCAAATCNTGATCTCTGAATATTTAATCGCTGTTTTAATTATACCTACTAGATGAGGCAATTCATTAAAATCCACCTTAATCAATAGATTGAAAAAGATGCAAACCCATTTTAAAATCCAAAGTGTAAACACTAACTTAGCAACAGTGTGGCTTTATCAACCTAGCTTGCAAAAATCTAAATACCTCAAAAAGGCTATGAAAATTATGTTACTATGCATGGAGAGTATGATTTTCAGCAGGGTGGTATATTGCAATAGTTATGATGGCTAAAGCTCATTTATCGCAGTAATTGCCGTGGAAAGAACGACAATTAGCTCAGCCAAGTGCAAATATGCATTTGGCATCTCAAACCAGACCTGTGAGCACATGAGAAGCTAACTCAAAATCTAATTAAGCCAGGTTTGTTGAAAAAACTGCAGTATCTTATACCTCTGTACTTTATCTCCTAACTTATTTGATTTATAAAATTACGTAACTAAAATAAATCAATACCAGTAATACAAAGCTGATTGGACAAAATGAACTCCAAGCAATCATTGATCCTGGTGGTCTCAAACTTAACAAAATGCAGCATGCCCTTTCCAGCAAGGCATTTCCGGAGACCATCAGATACCTCATTGCTTTCCTCCAGGGACAACTTTACTTGACTATCATCCGAGCAATTATCGTTATTAGAGAAATATACCATCTTAATGAGAGTCCCTGGCATGATACATATGATCACCACTATATTATTCAATCCAACCAAAAAATGAATAATTCATAATCTCAATGAAACGAAGCTTGTAACAACATATAACAAGTTAATAGGAACTCACAAGTCCATTCGAATGATAATTGAATTGGTTTTTAAAACGAACGATGACAATATAAATAACAATGTAGGTTATAGTTCTATCGAGCATCGAATACTAGNATTTTTAAAACGAACGATTACAATATAAATAACAATGTAGGTTATAGTTCTATCGAGCATCGAATACTAGTTAATTCCTAGATAGGCATTGTATAGAGATGCTAGTTGAACAGTATATAATTCCCCTAATAACTTGATCAACTAATTAATTTAAATCGAAAATTTACGAAGCATATAAAACTAATAAGTATCAGGATGCAATTGATATGTACATGATATATAGATCAAATATGAAGGGGCAACCAGATGACAATAGAAATGCTTCTGATAAAAATAATAAAATTGGAGAAATAATAAATAAAATAAAAGGAGAGACCTCCAATATCAAGAGCGAGATGTGCAGATTGATCAGAAAATAAGTCATTTGAATCTTCTTGTTGTTTTCTACTTCCATTCCCATCCATCGAGAGTGATTATGTATGTATGTATGTATGTATACACACACTGTTCAGGACGATGACTGAGAAATTGAAAATTTATATATCCGATCCGATAGGGGGAACAAAAGTGGTCGGAGAAAAAATTAATTACATGTGGTGTTTAATGTTTGACTTGAGAATTTTTCAATTTTTTTAAATTATAAATATCATATGTTTATGCATCAACTTGTGAATTTTTATTGATATCAGATTGGTTATTGTATTTTTTTTAATTAATTGATAATAATGAATTGAAAATATTAAAGAATAAAGATATTTTGTATGTGTACTTTTACGAAATTTTTTATATATGAAAAACGAGTTTTATAAACATGAAATTTTAGTGTTGATTGATTACAAGTAACATAGATTGAAACTCGTTGGAGAATTTATCCTCTTCATTAGGAATTTATTATCTCAACTCTATTACATTGCGCTGCATGCCAAGTACACACTTTGGTATGACACTTTTGCTTAGAATTCCCTCAGTCCTGAGTGACACTTGATCATACATTACCATAAAACCACCAGGACTAGATTTGAGTGAGAATGAGCAGAAACACATTAGGGTAGCCGTGGAAATTTAGTAAAATCTGGGCGCCTACGTTGCATATATGCTGTCTTCCCCTCGTTACCTTCTTCAGTTCCGTAAAAGATGAGGGTGGCATTTCCTCCGAGTTCCTGATTACATGATAAAACTGGTCTCAATTTCGATTATGCCAAAGAGCAATGGAAAATTGTTGGTTTGAGCTCGAAATTACCTGGAGTCCAGCATGCCCGTCATCAACTGCGTTAAGAGATGACTTGAGCACCCTAATTGCAGTTGGGCTGTTTCTTACGATCTCTCTACACCATTTTACTGTCTCATGTTCCAACTTCTCTAGCTGAACAATTTTTCAGTAATGCCAAATAAAAAAGTGTCCAAGTCATTGACAAATTGAATAACTACAATCAATTGTGTTACAAACCAGTTTGATTAGGTCCATAAGAAGACACAAACCTTTTATAAAGTAATTACATGGCAACAAGCATGACATGTGCATAATCAGCAAGCTTTGGTTATGCTCACTATGAAAATTGAGGAACAAAATGTATCAATTAGTATTTGAACTAGCTATAGAAGTAGAAAGAAGCTTACTGGGACAACTGTATTTACAAGTCCCATCCTTTCTGCTTCAGAAGCAGTATAGAACCTCGACAGAAACCACATTTCACGTGCCTTTTTAGGTCCAACCTGTAAAAGCACATATGAACTCATTACTTATTTATTAGAATCTCCATTATTTTTCAACTTACATAGCCAACTGGACTAACTAGGCTGTTTACTAACATGAAAACAAACAAAACATTTAGTCTTTCCTATACATGTATAGCACATCTTGTCCACTTGAGATATATGTTTGGTTTCTATTACATGGTAACATACCAAACGAGACATTATTGAAGATCCATAACCAGCATCAAAGCTTCCAACCTGCAGTGGACATGAAGAAAGTACTTAGGAACCTAGCTAAATGTTCTCAAGGCATTCTGTTCCTCTTGTGTAAACCAATAGAATAGAAGCAATTTTTGACAGGAAAACTATTGCAAACTTGTTTCAGCATACACCCACATATGTAACCAGAGAGATAGTAGAATGAGGTAAATTAGCTGTAGAGAGAGAGAGAGATCACCTTCGGACCCGTTTGACCAAAAACAGCATTATCAGCTGCAATTGTTAGATCACACACCATATGTAGGACATGTCCTCCGCCAACTGCATAACCTGCAACCTATTTCCGAGAGGGGAGGAGGTTTATGATGTTCTATGCTAACTATTTATATCAAACAATGTAAGCTAGGGATGCTACCATTGCAATCACTGGTTTTGGAAGTCTCCGAATTTGCACCTTTACATTTGAAAGAAAAAGAATAATTAAGCTACGACAGGAAGAAGAGCAAAAGAAAGACAGAATTGCCAATTATAAAAATACAACTCCCTATCAAATTCCAGATGATTCACCTCACATTGTGGTCAAGAAAGAGAACATGAAGAAGATTTTTTCACAAGGACAAACAAACATTAAATCAAAATTTGTAAAGTACCTGTAAATCTAAAACATTCAATCGACCAAAATTTTCATAATCAGCATAACCATCTTTACTTCTCAAGGCTTGATCACCACCACTACAAAATGCTTGTGTCCCCTGTAACAACACAACATTATCACCAGACATTCGGAGATTATTGGATGCGTAAAATACCAACATATTAGCGTATTTGAAGAAAAATGAAAATCGCCCTCCAATATAAAGATGGATCGCACATACATAACAAGGATTTTTGCNGTATTTGAAGAAAAATGAAAACCGTCCTCCAATATAAAGATGGATCATACATAACAAAAAAAAGGTACCTTTCCGGTTAGAATGATGACTCCTATTGAATTATCATCCCTTGCATCGTTAAATGCTCGAATAAGTTCCTTGATTGTTTGTGGTCGAAAAGCATTTCTTCTCTCTGGCCTGTTGATTGTGATCTACATTTACAAATAATTACAACAATTATCAAAGTTTATTTACTTAGATGATCACTTAAACATACATGCGTGTGTTGCTACACATTCTCATAATCAAATTAATTCACAAATAGTAAAAATATACACTAGTGACCTTGGCAATGCCTTCATCAGTAGCTTTCTCGTAAACAATGTCAGTGTACTCGATTCCCAGCTCATCACAAGCAAGTTCCCAGACAGGTTCACACGTAGTGACATCGCCATGAATTCGATGGTAGCTATCGTTCATGGACTTGGCATTGCTGCAATTATGCAAAGAAATGGAAGGTGGCGCCACAGGAACAAGGTGGTTAGAGACAGAGCACAACCTCCTTCTGGCTCTGCTCAACTCTTTTTCTTTAACAATATCACCCATTGGTTTTCAAGTGCTACTATTCTTCTATCCTGTACTAGTGTGCCTTTTCTCAACCTTAATTGGATAAGATAAGACCATTCATATTATTTCAAGTGCTATTGGTTTGTGTTGGTGTTTGTGTTCCCATGCCCTGTCCTTTATTAATTTAATTTTTTCATCAAAATTGTTTAAAAATATGCTATGTTTGTCATTTTTCACAATAACTCTCGCTACATTTTTTTGTAATTAATAATGTTATTAATATCTTATTACAAATTTAATATAATTTTTTTACGTATCTATACTATCTATCTATACTATATTATTATAACCGAAACATTAAAAGTTTGGTGATCCTTGATCGGTATTTAGGCCGGATAGTTATTATTGAGCCTAATTTTTAAACATAAAATACATGTCTGACATTGGACCTAATTTTTAAACACTAATCTCCTAATTAATATACATCTCACATTAAACTCCTAAATAAAATACATATCTAAACAAAACACACAAATATTATCCTATTAAAATACAAATAAAATATATGAAAAATTATATAAAATATATAAGTATAATATTAAATAAAATTTAAATTATTATTATAAAAATAAAAATATATTCAAATTATATATAAAAAAATATTAAAACAATTCGATCCGTGCATCGCACGGTATAAGCTAGTATATTATTAAAGCCGCGAGGGTAAATGTTTGGTCCATCGTTCGGTCCGGTCATTTTGTCTCTCACTCAACTTCAAATACATGTGTCTATCTCCTACTCAATTTCAAACACGCTCTTTTAATTAAAATATATAATTGTACTTAAAATTTGACTAACATGTTTCAATTTCCTCATTGTTCAATCACTTTAATTTATTTAAAATCATAACTTATTAATTAAATATTATGAATATTAAAATAATATTATTATTTTATTTATATTAATTAAATTTTATTACCATGCTATATCTATATTATCTAAACTTTTATAGTGGCAAACGTTTGGCTGTTATAGTCTATTTGTGTCCCACTCAACTTCAAATACACATATCTGTCTCCTACTCAATTTCAAACACAATTTTTTAATTAAAATATACAATTGTACTTATAATTTACTAACATGTTTCAATTTTCTCATTGCTCCACCTCTTTAATTTATTTAAAATCATAGCTTATTAAATAAATTTTATGAATATTTAAATAAAAATATTATTTTATTTATATTAATTAAATTTTATTACGGTGCTATATATATATTATCTATACTTTTATAGTAACAAATGTTTAGTTGTTATAGTTTCTTTGTGTCTCACTCAACTTCAAATACACTCTTTTAATTAAATTTTAATTAAAATATAGAATTATACTGATAATCTACTAATTAATATATTTCAATTTCATCATCATTCAAATACTTTAATGTATTTAAAATTATAATTTAATAATTAAAATAATATCTATACTATAATTTTCTTACTCAACTTTAAGCACACTTTTTTAATTAAATTTTAATTAAGATATACTTTATCAAACAAATATATTATACATACAACTCTATTTAGAACATATATATTATACATAAAATTTTATCATCAGTGAAGTTCTCTTTCTTAATAATAAAATAAAATAAAATATCATATTAAATTAAATATTTAAACCATATAAAATAATTATTTTATACTATATATATATATATATATATTATACATCAACTCTATCACTGGTGTAGTTCTCTTTTTATACAATTGTTCGCGCGTAATATTATATTATATTTAAATTATATCATATATTTTCTTTATTCAGAATAATGTTACCATCCTCCTTCTTAATAATAAAATAAATAAATTACAACATGAACTTAAATATTTAAATTATATAAAATAATTTACGTATATTATATATATTATATATACAATTTTATCAACGGTATAATTCTCTTTTATACAATTGTTCACGGGTAATATTGTTTTATATTTAAATTATAGAATATAATTTTTATCTAATATAATTGTATTAACATTCAACTAAATTTCATCATCGCTTTTTAATTTATTTAAAATTACAACTTATTAATCATATTTCATGAATATTAAAATAAAAAATTAATATATCATAATAATATATAAATAATAAATAATAACATAAATTAATATATTAAATTAAATAATCATATAAAGTAATTAATATATAATTTATTAATGTAGTATGTGCTTTGCACGAGTCATAAGTTAGTATTATTAAAGCTGCAAGGGTAAATGTTTGGTCCATCATCGGTCTGGTCCTTTTTGTATCCCACTCAACTTCAAATGTACGTGTGTCTCCTACTCAATTTTAAACACGCTCTTTTAATCAATAAACAACCATGTTTTAATTTTTTCATTAGTCGACCTCTTTAATTTATTTAACATCATAATTTATTAATTAAATTTTATGAATATTAAAATAATAATATTATTATTTTATTTATATTAATTAAATTTTATTATTGTACTCTATCTATATTATATATACTTTTATATTATATTACTCTAAACGAACTTCTTTTTTAATTAGAATATAGAGTTGTGTTAAACAGTATGAGTGTTACAGAAGGGGGGTTGAATGCAACTTGATAATTTATCATTTATCTTGCTAACAACAAACAAGAGGTAATAATATCAAGTGAAAAATACAAACAACAGTAAACAATTAAAAGAAGAAATGTGTTTTACTTCAAAAATTAATTTTATTAATTTTTGTTTATGCTACAACTGACTAGAAGAAATTTCCAGCTTCAATAGATACAATAACAAGAGATTGCTAGTGTTTCTATACTTGAGAAAAGTTAAGCTCAGTTGCATAAGGGAAAGTATTTGTGAGATATGTGTATTTATGCTAAAACACATATCTTACTTACAAGTAGACCTGTCAAATTGAGTCTGGACCCGAAGAACCGACCCGAAATGTAGGTAACCGAATCCGATTTTGTATCCGAATTTGATAATCCGAAAGTGTAACCGAATCCGAAAATGATCCGGAACCGGAATTAAATCCGAATCCGATATCGGTTCAATATAATCAAATCCGAAAATGATCTGAAAACCGATTTGATCCGATCCGAAAATGATCCGGAACCGGAATTTTAACCGAAAATAATCCGAAATAACACATCCGATAATAACCCGAAATCGATTAAATCCTAACTAAAAAGTATACAAACTGAATATGGCTCAAACTAAATTATAGAATTTAAGTGTATTTCATACATACAATCTTATGGTTCGTTACACTCACATATACATTATACACTTATACATAATTCATACGTACAATACATGTGTTCGTAAAATAAAATATTAAAAAAATAAGAATAACATTTATTTTGAATTTGCTAGAAAGTAAAGAAAAGTGAATATAAATTNNTTTTTTTTTAAAATTGCTACATTATAAAATTTAGTGAAAATTTCTTTTATCATATTGACCAAAGTCTGGAATGAAGAAATATATTACTTAATCGAGATAATTATTTTGTTCGGTATTATTTTATCAAATTTTAACTATAATTTGTCAAATTTACTTAATGATCTTTATTTAAATTCAATGATAATTCAAATTAATTTAACAATAATCCGAACTTAACTTTCAAATCCAAACAAAATCTAATTTGAAATAAGAAATCGGAAAATATCTTAACCGAATTTAATCCGATTTTTATCTGAAATTCATCCGAATTTTAATCCGATTTTGACCCAAACCGAAATCGTACCGATCCGAACCGAAACCGATTCAATTTATGCAAAACCGAAACTGGATCTGAACCTAATCAAATCCGATCTGATCCGAACCGAATAAAAATATATTATAACCGAAAAGTGATCTGATCCGAAATTAATCCGATCCGAAACCGAACCGTTTACCCGAATTGCNCCGATTCAATTTATGCAAAACCGAAACTGGATCTGAACCTAATCAAATCCGATCTGATCCGAACCGAATAAAAATATATTATAACCGAAAAGTGATCTGATCCGAAATTAATCCGATCCGAAACCGAACCGATTTTCCGAATTGCCAGGTCTACTTACAAGTGTATTTTCCCTTGTTCCTAGGACAATGCTTGAAATAGAAACTTCACTTTTCCTATTCAAATTTGTCTTCATTTCATTTGTAGATAAAGTTGCTCTGAGAAGATTTGACATTCTTGACTCCTTGAGCACGCCCTATCTTTTTGCTTATTTTTTCTCAAATTACAGTAGTAGACTTGACAGACTAGGTAGAATTGTCAAGATCAATATGTGAATTAACATTACCTAGTCTGCTACTTGAAAGAGACTATCAGCTTCACCAAAAGGTTACTGTCAACCTTTAACTTCTTTTTAGTGACAGCATCTTCGACTCCGCATACTTTACCGTCAAGCTTGTCAGTCTTCTAAACCATGTTGTCGTTCAAAGGTACTGTCAACTATCCCGCCAAACATGCTGTCAACTATCCCCGTCAAAGTTACTGTCAGATAAACTTGCTGTCAATCTCCGTCAAGTTTACTGTCGAGGAATAGTTGCTGTCAATAAAACTTGTTATCTTAGAATCTTCATTCTCCGCCAAATTTACTGTCGAGGAATAGTTGTTGTCAGTCAAACTTGCTGTCTTAGAATCTTCATTTTCCGCCAAGTTTACTGTCGAGGAATAGTTGATGTCAGTTATTTCAAAAGGTGATGTCACTTGAATATACTGTCGTATGCTTCAGTTTGCAGAATGCTACTGTCAATGATTTGATATATGTTGTGCATGAACACTTTGTGAACTTCTACTTCATAGATCATTTATTACATTTTTACAAGACAGTAACTATTGATACTTACTGTCACTTACTTGACTTTTTGTACATACTATTACAAGTGACATTTAAACATACTGTCAATATGTATATTACAGTATGTTTTACTTAGTTAATTTCTAATTAATCTAAGTAAGATATTAGTTGATTACAATGTTAACACCACAATCCCTAACAAGTTATATTCATATCTAATAACATGCTTCAATTTTCTCATCGCTCAAACACTTTAATTTATTTAAAATTACAATTTTATAATAAAAAAATTTGAATATTAAAATTACATTAATATTTTATATATTAAAATATACTCTTTTATTTAAATTTTAATTAATTTTCTAATATATTCAAAACTCTTTTTATTAATAAAAATTGATTAATACTTTGCACGGGTTATTAATCTATGTTAATTAATATAAATATAAAATAATATATAAATGAGAATTTAAACACGTAATATTAATATGATTCAAAAATAATTTATCTCATGTAAAATATTACATAAAAAATATTAATAACATAAATAATCAAATTAATTATTCAATTCATTTAAAATATATAATATATTATTTATTACTCTCCTCCCGTGATTTGCACGAGTTATAGACTAGTATATAATAAGGGTGTGAGGTAATTAAAGAATTGAGTATTAGAACAATCTTTCTACATTTTTACATTTTTAGAACAGTGCAGAACAATTGTTCCACATATTTTTTTATTATATTATTATGCAATTTTTTAAGAATCCAAAACAATTTTTTTTTGAAATAAGAGTCCAAAACAATTATTCTTGTATTAAACTTTGTTCTCCAATAAATGAAAACCTACATTATAATATCATCTTTATTAAATAATTTAAGCTAACAAATTTCAAACACACTTCTGTCAAAAAAAAAAATTCCAAACACACGTACTAATACTACAAACTAAAATATAAGATCGTAAATTTAATATAATAATTTTATATATTTAGAAATATAATACAAATATTCCACTACTAAATTATTTGCTACTAAAAGCTAGTCTATGTATAGTTTTACACAAACAGAACCATATTCTAGAAAAGGTCACTGCCTGCAAATTAGAATCTTCCATTGTTACTTTGGCTAATGTATGAACGGGGGTCAGGAATCAGCATCAACCACACACTTACATATACCTTGAGCTACACTTAGCATCGATCATGATCATCCTGAGTCCGTTTGTTTAATGGCTTCCCAGCCTCCAAACATTGTATTGGAGGGACAGTTGCAGAGTACAACTCTCCAAATGTACGCCAGCAGAATGGATCATACATGTGATAGTTTTGTTGTAGTGGTTTTAGTTCTATGGCATTTAAGGTGACTTCTGTGCATGGAAGACTGTCACTACATGCAAAGTGCACAGGTTTTACTGTGTATGTTCCTCTTATTCTTTCATAAGTGATCCCTGATAGAGCCACAGCAGTTGTTTGGTTCTTGCAACTGCNGTTGTAGTGGTTTTAGTTCTATGGCATTTAAGGTGACTTCTGTGCATGGAAGACTGTCACTACATGCAAAGTGCACAGGTTTTACTGTGTATGTTCCTTTTATTCTTTCATAAGTGATCCCTGATAGAGCCACAGCAGTTGTTTGGTTCTTGCAACTGCTTTTGTCA
>QRFB01010164.1:5629-29803 GCA_008931105.1 Oenanthe javanica
TCTTTCTTCAATAAATAAATATCAATTAACGAGACAAGCATATACTATGAAACTTATTATCTAACAATAACCCATCAAAACTTCATGGAGCAAGTATAGACTATGAAAAATAAATTTGGTAACAATAATATATCAAAATCACTTTGTTAATTAAACAGTTAAGCACCAAGAAAAGTTATGAGAATCAAATAATAGAAACAAACAAATATTAAAACTAAGTATCTAACTTCATCTTCATCCTATGGCAAGAGAATTAGCTTGACATGATTGAAGAACAAAAACAAAGCAACTAATATAAGACATGCAAATAATGAATAATATAAAAAGTGTTTGAGAGATAAACACTTCTTTGTATTGAAAGATCAAGAAAATAAAAGTACTCTACTCCTACTCCTAATTATTGAAAACTAAAGTTAAAGTTAAGGTGCAAGGTTCAGGTCTATACAAGAGAGGAGACCCATATATATACGGGAAATAATATAGGTTTTCTATATCGATTACAAATTGAATTTTAAATATTTCATTCTATTCTTTTTTCTTCTCCAACAAGCATTCGATTTTTTCTCTAATTGTTTTGTCTCCAAGTAATCTCCACCTCGTTTCTTGTATTTTTCATTTTTCTGTTACAATTCTGATTTTAATTAATTTTCTACAAAATAAAATAAAAATAATTAATTAACTAATAAAATTATCAAAATAAACATAGAATAGGTATTAAAAATGTACTAATTATGGACCCATCAGCAATGTTTAGCGAGATCCAAGGTATTTTGAATCTCGTGCCGTTGCAACCATAGAAGCAAGAGTGGGGTCAACGGATACCAAGATTGCATTATGGATAAGTTTATCTTGATGAAACCATTAGCGATATGCAGGATTGGTGTTTATTTTGTCAGATTCTTTTATGCTGGGTGCTGGCACGTCAACGGTACCGTCAAGATGACCAAAAAGATCATGTCCACAAAGAAGAACTTCAAATTGTACTTTCTAAATAGTGCAGTTATGACTACCTAAAAGTTTGATCGGTAGATGAGAAGCAGGATTAAACTGTACAAGTTGGTTTGCAGCAAGAATTATGGTGGCATATGGGTTGGACACAAAAGTTGATGAGGCCTTGGACATGGTAGCTGATGAAACTAATATTATGGCTTTCTTTTTCCAACCTATAGTGAGGTGCCTACTGCATCATATCAGAAGCCGCAGCCGCAGAAAACCCTTCGATCTGTAAGTTAATTACATCCCAAAAACACACGTACTTATATAAAGTAGTACACAAACACATATATATATATTGTTATTGCTTTACCTAGATTAATTGGTTATAAACCTTCCATGTAACCCAAGCCCAAAAGGCAAGGGAGCCGGGATGAGAAAGTAGCTGTGGAGGCGTTTCTTACAGAATCTTATAACAATCTAATGAATCATCAAAACGATGAAACCCAAAAGCCAACTTCGCTCAATGAAGCAAGTTTTGGGATACATACATATATACATACATATATATATATATATATAATGGATGTATACCATATAATAATAAAGAGGGTTCAAGTTCAAGGGAAGCGGAAAATTCTTTTGTAAGTTACATCGAAGTGCATGTCCTATAATAATACATTATAATTATACAAGATAGTATGCTTATTTGATGCTAATAAGCTGCTAAGTGTTACTATGCAGCTCCAAAATCCCAAAAAATAAAAGACCCAGAAAGAGAAAGAGGGGAATGGAGACATTTTCTACAAAAGCTCGGAACAACCTTGTTTGGAGCTCATGAAAACCCCAAATATCACCCATAGTATTCACACCTTCTGGGGGCTTAAGATGAAATTTAGATATAACTTTTGTTTTGTTCTGATTTCAAATGTATTAGTTTATTGGACTTGGTTTTTTTTTTGGATTATGCAATTAAAAATATTAAATAATAATTTTGTGTATGGATCATCTCATAGAATATTAAATGTTAGTTCTCACCGCACTATATAAATTGACTGATCTGAAATTGCCGTGATGGATAGATTATGGAGCTTCATACTCGGATGAAGATTAAAAACCGGAGGTTAATTTGTAATAAGCTAGCTCTCCAATAACCTAGTGCAATCTCACTGCAACAAAAACAACATCAGAGAATAGTCACATAAAATAAATATAAAAAATATATTTATGAGACAACACTACATTATTGTGTTTTTGCACTGTTTATAATAATAATAAATAATCATAATCATAATAAATCCAATAATAATTCGAATATCACATAATATAATTTGTTATGTTGAATTACATGCATGTATATATTATGTACACAATTAGTTCATGTTTGTTATTTAATTTTTTTAATAAGATATATATAGTATTGTTGAAGGATGCATGCATATGATCTAACAAACTTTTGTAAGTAATTGCGTGCAAATAAAACGAGGTTGAAAGTAAAAATACCGCATGTGTAATGTAATTAAGGAAGAAGAAAGCTTTCGTTTTTGGAAAAAAGGAAGAAGAGAGCTTTATGAATTAGAATGTATATCATTTTTTATATTTTAATTTTTTAAACAATATGCATGCATATTGGTAATATAGTAATAGTCCAATAATGTATTATATTTTGTAAATAGTTTAGGTCTAGAGTCTTCAATTCAATACCCAAACACCTATGAAATATACAAATGACAGGACTTAACGATGTAAGTTACTTTGTGCAACTCCTTTCATACTCGAGATATATTGAGATACTTGTAAATATATTAATATAATCAATATATAACAGAGATATGTATCAAAAATTTGATAAAATGAATAAAAACTATATTTTTTATCTTGACGATTCATCAAGATTTAGAAAGAAGATATGCAGAACACTTATAATTTGTTAGTATGGTATTCCTCCACTACGCATGTACGCACATGGGATGTAAATCATNGGTATGGTATTCCTCCACCACGCATGTACGCACATGGGATGTAAATCATGGGATTTCGAGGGTTAATTCATGGCTTCACAAGTTTTCGAGCTTTGTACATGGGTGCAAATTCGTGGCTTCACAAGCCTTCAGGCTTTCGGGGTGTGAGTTACGAACATGAATGTAGCAAAATTTGGGCCGAATAAATGCCAACCTGTGTGTGAGTAACAAGAACAATGTACGGCTATGAATTAAAGTAAAAGGATATGAACCGAAGAGGGGCTCATCCGCAGTGCCTAGATAGCATGGAGAAGAAACATTAAGCTTCCCTTCTTAGACCATTGCAAAGAACTAACCGTATAAGTTTGTTTTAGGGTTTATAGAGGCTAAAATTACAGCTAATAAGGCCTTGATATAAACGTTGAATGAAATCGATCGATTCTATTTTCTTTATCAATATGATTTGGACTGAGTTTACATCAATCAATATAAAAAACAATATAAATTACCAACTTATTCCAATCTTTTTAATGGTTTGAAAAAATATCTCCAAAAAAAGAACATGCAACAACTGGCGAAGTACATAAATATATTCATGCAAAATTAACATAAAATTCAAAGATTCAAATTAATTAAATAACACAACTCCAATTTTTTTCTCAAGTCATTCTTCCCTCCTCTCGACAGACGACACCTTGCCTCTCCCGCCCCTGTAAAATAAATTATATGAAGAGTTAGCAAATTAATTAATANTTATTTTTTTCTTTGTCCTTTTGAATTTTTGCATACGTGTTTTTATTGTATAGTAAAAATTAGGGCTTTTTTCAGAAATACCCAAACATATAAAACTTTTTTCAAAAATACGGTGCAACCTCATCTGCAACTGTTTTTCACCTGTGGCGCCAGTGCTGCAACCTCATCTGCAACTCNATACTAAACAACTATGGGGAAGTTGCTTAATAACAGAGAAACAAAAAATATTGTCAACCCCTTTGCTTTGGAAGCCCATTTGAATTTAATTTGTTTTCTAATTTTCTCGACATCTCTGAAGTAAGACTGCAAAAGAACACTAGAGAATCAGTACAGAATAAAGAAGAAAAAACGTTAATTAACCAAAAATAAGNATTATTATTTTTAATTAATTTTTTTTATAAATTAAAGTTTTGATCAAGTATTTTTATTCATAAAAAAATCTAAAAAAATGATAATCTATGCGGTCAAAACTCTTAAACATTTGTGTCAAAAAGTCAAATATTAAATAAAAAAATGGAGACAGTACGGTAGCAATGCAACGTAATGTAGGCATGTAGCTGTGAAATTATAATTTTTCTTTTTGTAGTTTTAATATATTAGCCTATTATTAATAAGGAATGTAAAAAAAAATCAGATCCAACTAATGCATTTGATTCGAAACTCGCAATTTTAAATTTATTAGATANAAAATATTGTCAACCCCTTTGCTTTGGAAGCCCATTTGAATTTAAATTGTTTTCTAATTTTCTCGACATCTCTGAAGTAAGACTGCAAAAGAACACTAGAGAATCAGTACAGAATAAAGAAGAAAAAACGTTAATTAACCAAAAATAAGTGCAAGGAATTTGATATCTCGATCCTGAATTTGAATTAATAACATAGTTGATGAAGATATATTTGCAAAAACAAAAGAGAAGAATAAAATAACATATGTTAGTTCATTTGTATAACAAGACAATGTGTATTTATAATGTATATATTAATTTAAGTTGAAAAATCAGAAAAGAGAGAAAAAGGTTTTGACCGTGCATTTTTTTTGCCTCTTCTGATCTGGTTCAAACACCACTTGAGGACTATCTCCTGCAAAGGCGNGAATTTAGATTTTTGGATTTTGATTTGGATTTGAGGCATACTGATGTGAAACTCAATTCAAATTCAATGTGAAGCTGAAAAATTCTGATAATATATATATATATATGTATATATATATATACATATATATATATATATATATNCTATTATTAATAAGGAATGTAAAAAAAAATCAGATCCAACTAATGCATTTGATTCGAAACTCGCAATTTTAAATTTATTAGATACAATTTTTTGAATTTAGATTTTTGGATTTTGATTTGGATTTGAGGCATACTGATGTGAAACTCAATTCAAATTCAATGTGAAGCTGAAAAATTCTAATAATATATATATATGTGTGTGTATGTATATATATATATATTAATTATGTACAAAACGAGAACACTTACATTTTTTTAGAAAGAATCTTACTCTATTTTCTCTAACATTTATTATATATTCATTGAAGATAAAATTATTTTAATAGTTATCCATTTATCAATAATAACTAATACTCTCCCAATAATATCCAATACTCTCCCAAAAGAATGAAAGGAGAGAAACCTACTAAAAATGGTCAGAAGCTAAAGGATAATATCTAATATTTTTATATCAATTAGATGCATGCATGTTAGTAAGAGTAAGAGAAAAGATTGAGTTTACACAAGGTTTAGCCTCAAGTTTTAGGATACTCTTGGACCCTTAGGTTTTTTAGCCTAAGTCTGGTGTTGCGGGCCGGGGCGGTGGCTTACTTGGGAGGCTTAAGACGTTGGGGTTCAACACCAGAGTTCTAAGCCAGGCATGGGGCTTGGCGTTAACATGAAGTTGGGGCAGATGAGGCACATGGGACACTTGAGACTTATGAGGGCACTTGCACAAGTTGGATATGTCAAAGGCTTACAACATGACAACGTAGGCAAAAGAATGCATAGCCACGCACAGACACAAGGAACATGTATCGTGGGCACACTTGATTCTCGAGGGGTCACGCAGCATGCCACAAGGGTAAGAGAGGCAGTATTGGGTGAGACTTGAACAATGGCACGACCAGCTTAAGAGAGAGTCATCATTCACCATTAGTTCTCAATGACACAGAGGCGACATGGCAAATAAGTCTTAAGGAGTCAGATATGGTGGAATTAGCAATGTCATGGTTCTATGGTGAAGCTGGATAGGTGATGCAATTAGTGTGGACCAAGGTTGGAAGATGATGCAGGCATGACATGGGTTCAATGTGCAAGATGGACTTGGGCTTATGCATATCATATGGATGGGCCTAGCTTATTAAAAACCCGAGCTTAATTTGTTATTAGCTAGCTCTCCAAAAACCTAGTGCAATCTCACTGCAACAAAAACACTATCACACAATAGTCACATAAAATAAATATAAAAAATATATGTATGATACAAAACTACATTATTGTATTTTTGCACTGTTTATAATAATAATAAATAATCATAATCATAATAAATCCAATAATAATTCAAATATCACATAATATAATTTGTTATGTTGAATTACATGCATGTATATATTATGTATACAATTAGTTCATGTTTGTTATTTTATTTTTTTAATAAGATATATATAGTATTGTTGAAGGATGCATGCATATGATCTAACAAACTTTTGTAAGTAATTGCGTGCAAATAAAACGAGGTTGAAAGTAAAAATACCGCATGTGTAATGTAATTAAGGAAGAAGAAAGCTTTCGTTTTTGGAAAAAAGGAAGAAGAGAGCTTTATGAATTAGAATGTATGTCATTTTTTATATTTTAACTTTTTAAACAATATGCATGCATATTCGTAATATAGTAATAGTCCAATAATGTATTAAATTTTGTAAATAGTTTAGGTCTAGAGTCTTCAATTGAATACCCAAACACCTCTCAAATATACAAATGACCGGACTTAACGATGTACGTTACTTTGTGCAACTCCTTTCATACTCGAGATATATATAGAGATACTTGAAAAATATATTAATATAATCAATATATACCAGAGATATGTACCAAAAATTTGATAAAATGAATAAAAATGATCTTTTTTATGTGACGATTCATCAAGATTTAGAAAGAAGATATGCAGAGATACTTGTAGATGTATAATCCTCGGAATATATATTCTAACTTTTTACATCTATTTATAATAACTATATATCTGTCAGGGCAAAATTTGTTTAGAATTGGAACCTCAATAATATCCACGGGATACTCTTAATAAATTACCTGGCTAGCTAAGGTTGTTTTAGTATATATATCATCTCAATTTCTCTGCAATTCTCATCAAATCACATACTTTCTCTCCTTCATTCTAATTCTTCATTCATCCCCAAATTAGGTCTAGATACGGCTATGGCTTCTTCAACACATCCCGGAGAAGAACATGTGCTAGCTGATCATGATGCGAGTTCGCAAATGGTAGAACAGATCCCCGCTCCACCTCGATTCCCTCTTCCAACCCACATGAGATAAAGGATCATGATTTTCTTACAAGTTTTATGTATAGAGCAGTACAACTCGGACACAGGAAAGCAAGTTGCAGGCCCAAGTGGAGTTGCCGGTGCTGCTGCCCGAGGTGCTGTTGCTGTTGCTGGTGCTGGTGCTGCCGGTGCCAGTGGTGTTGTTACTGGTGTTGTTTCTGCTGATGGTGCTCTTTCTAGTACCTCTGGTTGTGCTCCTGGTTCCGCTAATGATGTTGCTGGTGCTGGCGTTGTTGTCACTGGTGGTGGTGCCCCAGGCAGTATTGGTAGTGCCGGTGCTGTTGCTGGCCCCTCCTCTCAGTCTGGTAGAGGGAGGAATCGCCACTCTCGGCAGAAAATTGATGGCATGGAAGCGTAAGACTCCGTTTATCGAGCTTTTGGAAAACGGAAAGTTGTGTATAGTATTACATATATTTTGTCTTCACTTGTTCCCATATTTCTCAAATATTGTTTTCTTTCTTTCAATCTAGCTACTTTGAGGACTGTCCACACCCTGACCGGATGAGAGAAATGAGCTTGCCAGGACATTAGGGATAGACCATGCTCAAGTGAAGTTGTGGTTTCTGAACAAGCGCACCCAAAAGAAGGTATTAAACTATTTTATATATTAGCCTTGTTAATTTTATGCATTCATGCCGCTTCTTGTCAATTTTTATTATACTTGCATGCGCTCCAATCCACCCTCAACCTCTGGATCTTATATATCACTCATGTTATATAAAAGATAAGTTACATATAATAATTTAATTAAGTCTCACTAAATTAACCTCTCAAATTTTTCTAAGCCCAAACTGAACGTGAGGAAAACGAGGCTCTCGAATCTTATAACAATGTGCTCCAAGCTCAAAATCAACAATATATGGAAACTCTGTGGAGTAACATGTGCCTAGAATGTAGTGTGCGGGCTAATCAACTATTAGTAAAAAGAAATAAGCTGAGGTTGGAATATATCCTAAAGCTGTACCTCTTTTAAACGGATATTTTCCAACCTCAACTTATTTCTTTCTACCGATACTTGATTATCATGTGCACTACATTCTAGATGCATGTTAATCCTCAGAGCTTCCATATATTGTTGATTTTGAGCTCGGAGCACATTCTTATAAGATTCGAGAGCCTCGTTTTCCTCACGTTCAGTTTGTGCCTAGAAACATTTGAGAGGTGAATTTAGTGAGACTTAATTAAATTATTATATGTAACTTAGCTTATAACATGCGTTATATATTAGATGGAGAGGTTGAGGGTGGATCAGAGCGCAGGCAAGTATAATAAAAATTGATAAGAAGCAGCATGGATGTATAAAATTAACAACAAGCCTAATATGTAAAACAGTTTAATGACTTCTCTTGGTGGGCTTGTTCTAAAACCAGAACTTCACTTGAGCGGGGTCTAACCCTAATGTCCTGGCAAACCATTTCTCTGTATACGGTCAGGGTGTGAACAGTCCTTAAGTATCTAGATTGAAACAAAGAAAAGAATATTTGAGAAATATGAGAACAAGTGAAGAAAAAATATATGTAATACAATACAAAACTTTCCCTTTTCCAAAAGCCTGATAAACGGAGTCTTACACTTCCATGCCATCAATTTGTTGTTGAGAGTAGCGATTCTACCCTCTACCAAACTGAGAGGAGGGGCTAGCAACAGCACCCGCACCACCAGTGAGAACAACACCAGCACCAGCAACATCACTGGCGGCACCAGGAGCACCACCAAAAGTACCAGAAAGAGCATCATCAGCAACAACACCACCAGTAACAACACCACTGGCACCGGCAGCACCAGCATCAACAACATGTTGGATATTTTTAGAACTTTAAACAATAGCAGAATGTTTATGAGTTGCTACTGTAGAGCTCAGTTACAAAAAATGTTTGGTGAGACTGAATATTATTACTTTTACTTCAAGATGCTTGTATATATAGAGAGGTTTACATGACTTATAATTTATACTAGTACAATAAAAGCTTATCATGATCATTCTTTGCACCTGGCAAGACATAGGAAATGAATCAACAGAACTCTTAGACTTCTAATAATATATTCTGAAGATTAAACAAGCTCTTCGGTAGTGCCGTTGTAAATATTGTTAGAAAATGGAAACTTTAAGACATATTTTATATATGTTCTTGATGTAATTTCCTGAAACTAACTAATGGAAGTTGTTCATTGTTATGAGGACTTGAACTTTCATGTTTGGATTTAAGACATTTTCTTAGTCTAATCCATAGATAAATTAAATAGAAGCTGCTAGCTTGAAATGGGTTAAATGTGATTGTCCCACATAGAGAATGTAATATGGGTGTGGGTGCTTTATATTCATATATGTGTAAGAGCAGTGTCAACTACTAAGGCATGTAAGTGTGCATGGTGTAATTATGTGCCATCGCGCACACACGCGCGCCGCCGCCTCGCCATGCCTCGCCTCGGGTCGGGTTGAAGCGAGCGCCGCCGCCGCCTCACCTCGGGTCGGGTCGAAAGGCGAATGTCTCGGCGTCTCGCGTATGCGAGGTGACCTGGGCGAGGAGTTTTATTACATGATTAATTAAATTTCATTATGACTTTAAATATTATTTTAATATAAATATTGAGTCAGTGAGTACCTTGTCAGAGTTTATTAAACTCTGATGGACTAGCTCATCAGAGTTTAACAAACTCTGATGGTCAGACTTTATGCAAACTCTGATCAGAGTATAGACTGAGTTGGGTCAGAGTTTATCAGTAAACTCTGATGGACTAGCTTATTGTTTAAACTCTGATTGACCTACAGTTTGGGCTGGGTCAGAGTTTAGTAAACTCTGATGGACCTGCAAATCCATCAGAGTTTTGGAGTAAAATCTCATGGAAGGCTTGGTCAGATTTTAACACTAAAATTCTCATAGCGGTAGTGGTTTCAATATAGCCCAGAAAGATGCGATCAACAGTTTTCGGTCCCAGTTTCTTTCTCTTGTGTTCAGGGACAAATAACTTTACAAGGCAGCCCCACATATGAAGTTACTTTAAATTAGTCTTCCTGCCTTTCCATAATTCATAAGGTATCTTATCCATATGTTTCAGAGGGACTCTGTTCAGAATATGGCAAGTCGTATTCAGAGCCTCTCCCCACATGTACTTAGGCAACCCAGAATTACTAGGCCTTCATTTACGGGCATTCCAGGCGTCAATACTAAGCGTTTGAAATATTCATTGAAGGAGGCCACAACATGCTCTAAGAAACATTTTTTATAATGGCATTGCATTTTCTACATTTGGAGTTGAGCAACATAGACAATGTTTTAACGCTTCTTTGGAAATCAGTTTCTGAAACATGAACTTGTAAACATAAGGTATGCTTCTGTCAGTCAATATCATATCAGATCTCTTCTTTGGCCATTTGATCGAACTAATTCTTGGTGAATTTTGACTTGCTCTTTGGCAATTTGTGTTTGGCTAATATTTGCCAATCTTTTAGCTTGTATTATGGAGCTTTCAAGTTAGGTTTGTCCGCTTTTGTAGCCCTTGATGAATTTTCTAATTCATAATTGTTGAGTTTATGAGCTTTAGAGCTTATATCTGTCAAGCTTGGCCTTTCGAGCTCACATTCGTTGAGCTTTTGAATTCAAAATTTTTCACGTTTTGAGCTCGTATACACTGAAAGTGGGGAATTAACCTTCCATACGAATTGACTGAAGGTTTGCAGATTTGCAGCTTGCACTTGCGATTTGAAGATTAACATGTTTGTCTGCATACAATATATGAAACAAAATACTACTACCTCCGTCCCACCCAATTGTTAACGTGTCGAAGAGAAGGTCCGGCATGCATTTTAAGGTGAATATAAAGCATAGCTCCATAACTTTTTTTTTTTAAAAAAATTCTGAATAAAAATTTTTAGAATTTTTTTAAAAAAATAAGTTATGGAACTATAATTTATATTTACCTTAAAATGCGTGACGGGCCTTCTCTCCGAAACATTAACAATTGGGTGAGACGGAGGTAGTACATAATAACATATGAAGACAACAATTTCCACAATTCATGGCTATCCACTGTAATTATAAAGTTATAAGTATGAGTAGCATGCATGTATTCATGTGTGTATGCCATAATCACAATATATTTATATACCATGTGTAGGGGGTAATCTCAGCTTCTTCCTTTTTTTCTGAAGCAACTTCTGAATTCTTCTCTTGATCCGCTTTCCGCTTCTTTTCCTATAAATGCAGATAATTAGGAACAATTGAGTATAAGGATTAAGGAGTATCCAAACAAGCACAAATTAGAAAGAAAGATAAGAAACGTATGAGTTTAGATCCGATATATTACCAAATCCTTCTCTCTCTCTTGTTTTATCAGCTCCCTCACCGGTCGATATGCGGCTGTTGTACAAAAAATCTGTTTTTCATAGTTAATTCCAAGTTCCTAACTTCCTAAGTTGGGTTGTAAAAATTTAACAATAGGAGTATTAAGTCACACAAACCTTGGGATCGCTTCCACTATATCCTTTTGTCATTGTTGCAAGCTCCTTAAAATCAAGCTCATCCACCTTTTTTTTAGCCAAAAGTGTTCTCAATATCTTTTCTCTGCTGTCCGCAGTTGGTAGACCAACCATGATTCTGTTCAAAAAAAAAGTAAAGAAAACTATAGGATAAGAAATATTTTTATTCATTTTCAAGACTGCAACATAGTCTCCTTGTGTGCAACATATGTGAAATATTACATACATCTGTGGAGATGAGGTTTTCCAAACTCCTCGGATCTACGCCGTGGATTTGATGAATGGGCCTTGTAATGTTACTAGTGTAGATTATACTGATTGTGGGATTCACTCTATCTGAATTGACGACTTTGCCCATAGGAAATTTTTGCACGTGGCGGTTTTATACACGTCGCCAATGCGTTATGAATTGCGGTAAATGAAATGTATTAGTACAAATCTATTATTATACATATAATAGGCTAATAAGAGCTAATTTAATCCAGGTCAGAAGTCACGTTACTCCACTAAACAAATCAATTTAGTCTACCTCAGCGAACATGTATACATCATATCTCTTGGAACAACTGCACTTCTATAAACCATCATCACAACATCACAACCGCCGTGTCAATTTTATACCGGTATGTTCAGTCACTGAACTTAATTTTAGATTATTTCTACAATTTAAGCTCTTATACCAACTCAATTATTACTATTTTTACCTTGTTTTCGCTACAATGACACTTCGAANTCGTGTCAGTTTTATACCGGTATGTTCAGTCACTGAACTTAATTTTAGATTATTTCTACAATTTAAGCTCTTATACCCACTCAATTATACTATTTTTACCTTGTTTTCGCTACAATGACACTTTGAAAAAATATACACTTATGGATGACGTTATCTTGCTAACTTGTATATTTAATTATATAGCTAATTAAAATTAAATATGCCCTTTAAACTGTGACCATGAAGTATTACTTTCATCGCATCTAATTTATGCTAAATAATTTTTGTGCATTCATAGCTCTCGTGCGCCACTTTTGAAATTCTGTCTTTTACTTCTTAGCTAGATTATGCAACCCGGTGAAACTGTGCTTGACCATATCTTCTAATAACCACTCAAATTCCTCAACAGTTATTAATATGCAAGCTGGTGAAATTGCTCCATGTATATTAATATGTCCAACCCTAGAAGTCTAATACCACATCTCTCCACAACCCTAGCAAACTCTCAAAATGTATCACCCAATCCTCATATGTATCTCAAAACCAGATAACAAATTTATATGCTTATGTGTTGTATCCTCCTTCAAGTAAGCCTAAGAAAAATATTAGATTTGAGTATGCATTCTAATACCTAAGCTATGGAAGCTATACATGTAGTCCTTACCCTGTTCGCGAATTAGATAATAAATTGCATAAACCTGATTTAGGCGCACGAGTAAAACCAGTTAGGTCTGGAGTCGTAGATCGGAGTCGATGAGTTTTTAGAGGTAAGAAATTTTGATGAAAAAGTTTCCAAACTTCGTAATCTGTACATACTTCTTCCTAAACTATGGAGAGATTGATTGGATCAGACAAATACCTTCAAGAATGATATTGTGATAATTATAGAGCTACGATGCCTAAACACCTAACTAGATCGCTTAATTTCCACCGAGTCAACCTATTCCACCAAATCATTTCTGTAGAGGTACAGATTGCTTAATTTCCACCTAGTTTCTGCTGTTTAATCACCAATGAAACACGAAGAACTGAATCACCAAAGCAGAAACAAACGAACAGATCCAATTATATGAGAATATTATAGTATAAGGTGATTGATTTTTGATAAATTTTTTAAAATAAGGAACCTCCTAGCGCCAAATGTTGGAATTAAGATTCTTCATTCCTTATCTCTGTGTTTATCTTCATATATTTACAAGTTTTTTCCCCTTTTATCTAGCTGAGTTGCTGCTTTTGTATTCTTGTACTCGGATCCTTCATGGGCCTTTCTATGAATGTGCTTTCATTATTAGTCTCAAATATTATGGCCCAACAATTCCTTTTTTCAAAGTTTTTGTTTTCCGGACAAAGAATTGTCAAGACCTAAAATAATAAGAAAGGTTTCTTTTCCCATCTGCTTGGGCTCAGATAATCTTAATATGATAGAAATGAAATATGCTAATTAAAATGATTGTGCCAATAATGGAATGATGCAAGGTGAGACATTTCGTACTTTCAGCAAGCAAGATCCCATGATCAGATGATCTTAATTTCATTGTGCACCAAGCTAATGGAAGTCGTCAACAAGCAAAAAGAAAAACAGTAAAGCTTGTATTAAATGTTAGTTCTCACCGCACTAATACTGTACATAAACTGATTTCTCTGGAAATTGCGGCGGCGGATAGATTCTAGAGCTGGTATTTTAACTTGAAGTGAAATTGGATAGGTCACTACCAATTTAACTGGCCGTTGGCTCAACCTGACCCCCTACGATCCTACAAGACTAGTGTCACAGGGTTAATTTTTTGACTCCAAATTTGCGCCCCTATGCCGCCTGTCCTTGTGTCAAGAACAACAGCCTTCAGGGTCGCCTTGGATTTTTTGCAAAGCGCACACTCATACAGCGGATCAACAACTCTGGGCAAGTGCCATGGCATGCATATTCATCAAGGAAATTAAATAAAACACACCAGCAATTACGGACTAATATCCATCCTTTTTTTGCTTAACTCAATACAAAGGACTAGAGACTTTCAGCCGAGGTTTACAAAAGATTACCTCACCAAACACACTCTAAAACCTACCCAGAATTCTCTAAGTTTTTACAATGATTTGCCTAACACAATACTAGAGAATACAAGTGTTTCTTCCTCTATCTATGTTTACAAATGAATGCCTCACATAAATATATAGGTGCCACGAATTTGCACATATGGGCAGTTTATAAAACTGCCTGGCAGTTTTGTAACCACTGCCATGTGTCACAAAACTGTCCATCAACATTCAACTGCTTTCTCAGCCTTTGTACCCACCTGCTAGATATATACACACATTTATATCAATACCCAGCAATGCCATATGAGTTTCCTATGATCTTTGGAGCAGTTTCTTTGCTTGGTAACCGCCGCCAACCACCTATCACAAGCCATGCACATGTTTTTCCATCTTGGACCCACTTCATCTTGGATCACTTCTGACCCATGTTAGACAAGCTCAATAATCCTCTTTGAATGTTCAAGTACTTAAACGGCGCCCATTTAAATTGCACATCAACATGCTAAGGCTGTCACCTTCAAAACAACCCGGTGCCAAGCCAATTTGGCTTGGGGCACATATAACCAAGTAGACCAGCTTCCATCGTGTTTAGTGCCAATGTCCAGCCTACATTTCCTTAGAGTATTCCCAACCTGATTATGTCCCTGTCTTGGCCAACTTTGCATAATTGACATTGGCGCCCAATGCTAGCTAGCGCCACACAAAACCTATCGCCAAGCTAACTGCGCCCATGTGACTAAACCCACAATCTGACTCTGCCTTGATCAATAGCCCAACTATGTGTCGCCCCCACATGTATAAAGTCAACAGAACCAGCTCTCACTTTGACAGTCATGCATTAGTGTCATGGAGCTTCACTTCACCGTCGAAACCCAGCTGTGCCAAACTGTGCACCATGCGACATGTGTCATGTGCTTCAACTGCGCCTATGTAAAAATCCTTAAGACTAAGGACTGTTACAACTAGTTACAAGAGCAATCCATATTATTCAAGTCTTAAATTGATCAAGCAACCGTTAGTGTTAGGCAGTTTGAGTGTATTATCTGTGAAGAACTTAATTTATTTTCTCTAAGAAACACAAATAAAACATAAAAATCTTATCTCTTTTAAATATAAATTTAAATAAAATATTAAAAATAATATTTTATAAAACTATTTCTACATATAATAATATTGAACAAAATTTAAATTATTCTTATAGTTGAGGATACAAATTAAATTTTAAATCATATAAATAAATATTAAATTAAAAATAATAAAATATACAAATATGTATGTATGACATAAAATGTAAACTACATTATTGTACTGTTTTGCATGGTTTATAATAATAATAATAATAATAATAATAATAATAATTCCAATAGTAATTCAAATATCCAACACTATAATTAACTTTTTATGTTATACTGCATGCATGTATTATGTACACAATTCGTTGGAGGATGCATATGATCTGACAAAATTTTGCAAGTAATTAATTACCTGCAAATATAACGAGATTGAATGTAAAAAACGGGATGTGTAACCAAGGAAGAAGAAAGCTTTTTTCTTTTTGAAAAAAGGAAGAAGAAAGATTTATGAACTAGAATGTATATCATTTTTTATATTTCAATTTTTTTGTAAACAATATGCATGCATATTCCTAATATAGCAATATTATATTTTGTAAACAATTTAGGTCTAGCATCTTCCATTCAATACCCAAACACCTCTCAAATCCGCATGAGGATAAATGACAGGACTTAACATTGTACGTTGCTTTGTGCAACTCCTTTCATAATCGAGATATGTAGAAATACTTGTAGATATATTAATATAATCAATATATTAGAGGGAAATATGTGAAGATATTTGTAGATATATAATCCACAAAATATATATTCGTAACTTTTTACATCTATTTATAATATTTAGGTATCTGTCAGGGCTAAATTTGGTTAGGATTGGAACCTGAATAATATCCGTTGGATACACTTAATAAATTACCTAGCTGGCTAAGGTCGTTTTAGTATATATATCATCTCAAGTTCTCAGCAATTGTCGTCAAGTCACATACTTTCTCCTTCATTCTAATTCATTTGGGTCTAGATACAGCTACAATATTATGGGTCCCCTAAATTACCTCCGATGATGTTTAATTCATTTGTTAGTTCTATCATCACCCCCGTGTGCGAAAGCAGCTTCGCTCAATGAAGCAGGTAACTGAATACCTACATTATGGCTTTTTGCTAAATAAGAAAGAGGGATCCAGTTCATCAGATGCGGACAACTCTTTTGTAAGTTACCTGCAGCTCTCTCGCTCATATATACTAAATATTCTAATTAATACATTCTCTATGATTATATAAATTAAGGAGTATATATAATTTGCTAAATGCTATACCGTGCAGCCCGAAAGTCTGATCAAGAAGCACAGGACCCAGAAAGAAATGCGCGAAGTTGAGGAATTTTTAGCAGAAGCGCGCAGAAATCTCATGAATCTAGCTCATGATGTAGAGGATGAAAACGAAGTCTTATAGATTCAAATATCAATGTATCAGTTTATCCGACTTGTTCGTTTTCTCTAATTTTCTTGTTTGATGGAACCTATAATTTTAAAATAAATTTTGTTTATTTTGGAATGTGATATACCGTATGACGCAAAGGATCATCTCATAGAATAATATTTTGGATTGATTATATTTAATTAATATTTTTAATATGATTTTGAAAGAATTTTTAATAATATTCAATATTGTTATTTAATATATAAGAACCAATAATATTTAATATTTAATATGATTTCAAAAAAATAATATTTGATATAGTTATATTTTTCATAGACATAATCATCCAACTCTAGTCATTGCGATGATAAATTATAACTTTATCAGATAAACTAAATTTATAATATTAAAATTCTTGTAATCACATCATATTATCATAAATATAATTGCAGATAGAGATTTGTTAATGGGTAAAATATTTTGCCTAGCCCTTCTATTTTTATTCCATTAAAATTAAAATTTGAATAAATTTTCTATGGCTCACATGCTTATTCATATGAGTATTTGTTTTTCTTTTTTGTTGTTGTGAAATTTAAGTTTCATTGTTTAAACAATAGTCCTCTTTTAAATAAAATTAGTAATATGCACCATATAATTTTATAAATTTTCTTTTTCTTAAACATAATTTGCAAAATTATTGTATAATACACCATATAAATTTAAAACTGTAGAACTAATTTTAAAGGAAAAAGTACAAATAATAACTCATTTTTGACATACCCTCAAAATCTATTTTAAAATTAGATATGTGAGTTAGAAATGTGTACAAAAAAAAAAGAGAAAATTTGATCATAAGATCGGAGTTAATTTTAATTAATTTTGATTGCATTCCATTAAATTTATGATAAATTTGATCCTAAGCCTCCGATTGTGATTGTGCATATACGAGTTGAAAATAATAACATGATCGAAATTATATTTGTTAAACTTAATCAATTTAGACGAATTTATAAATTCAACCTAAAATTAAAATTTTAAAAAATTAATTTCAGTTGTATAACTCAAAAAAGATAGTTTTATATATGGGTAACATAATTAGCACGGTAATACTAAGTATTATAACTAATTAAAAGTATTTGTCAAACCTTCTTGTCCGCTCCGCATTCACTTTAAATACAATCTTTGTTTTCTTATCATTTCAAACTATCAATGTATTAGTTTATTGGACTTTGTTTCTTTATGTTTTTGTTTTGGTGTATGGAACTAAAAATATGAAAATAATAATTTTGTTTATGGATCATCTAATAGAACTTCTCATTTGATTCTGGTCAATATCTTGGCTTGATAATATTTAATGAAATATTTAGTTTACTCATTAAAAAATTTGGAATACTGCAATATATAAATATTTTTTAAATTTGTAAGAAAAGTATTGTAAAATATTGAGGTTTTTCCGCATGGAATTATATAACCCTGTGATTATTACAATTATAAATAATTATTGTGAATTTAATTATAATATTATCAAAATCCATACTACCAAACAATCAATAAATACTATTTTCCAGCACAAAAAATAATGTGTAATATAACTTTAATCTCAAATCCCACATGTGAGAGAATTGCTTATCTTTGAAATATTTTAGTTTCCCCATATCTGCCCAATCCTTATCAAATCTAGCCAAATGCCTAAAGTTAGTGTAAATGCTATATACAAGCTAGGCCCCTAATACTTAAACATATATCCCAAAATTCTTAATTATTTATATATAGGTTTAGAAAAAATATATATATATTGATTAGAACCGAAAATTAATTTTGCCTAATGTCCCTTAATCGGCTCTCCTGCTAGTTATACCGCACAATGTTCAATATCTAAGCCTTTTAATTTCTACCTCCCTATGGATGTCATTATAAGAAAATTTGTATTAGTCTCATATGCAAATAATGATGCACATAAAAGTTATTGATTATGAGTAGTTTCACGCGAGTACCTTCTGTTAATGTTTTATTTCCTATTATTTCAACAAGTCTCTAAGCTAGATCCCAAGCTTATTTTAATTCATTCCGCAGCATCTTGAATTTTCCATCCAGCATCTTAAACGGTTTTTCAATTAACATTAAACTTAGTTTTAGTTTATGAAAATGAATTCTTTTATATTTCAATTCGTATTATAAATTATAATTGTTATGCATAAATTTGTGTAAAGAAGGTGCGCCCGACATATCGAGCACCCCTCGATCGATTCTGTCAGAGTAGAGTTTAATGAAGTCAATCGACCAACATGGTTTATCAAAGTTTGACAAAGATGGAAATCGATAATTCAGGGATTGATTGTTGTGGTGACTAATTTTGAAGGAGATACATGTGAGGCTTGTCTAGGTTGGTGGTAGGGAGCCCCCTCTATGGGAGGCCGGCCAACCTCGTTGTTATCCTTGATATGATCAATTATTTGCATTTATAGTTATTGAAGAGCATTGCTCCACATTCCTCGCGTTGCCCCCAGGGGAGTTATAAATTATTATTTGGTCTTATTTTGGAAGATTCTTTCCCTGTACTCAGGCGGGTTGTCCTCGTGTGGGGGCATAGGACCTAATCTACGATTTGTGGTGGATCTAGTGCTGGCCTCCAGTGAAGGTATCCTCGGAAAAAGTTGTAATGGATCGGTTAGAGCCCACGGTTTCCGGGTCCATGTTGGATCCATGGAGTCCTAGGACCTTATGTTGGGCATTGACCTATTCAAACAAGCCCGAATGTAGAGTCTTCTTCCGGGAAGGTTTCACTCGCTGCATTCGATTCGAAGAAGGAAAATCAGGTTTTCTAACGGGCCTCTCCTTCACAAAGAACTATGGGTTTGATACTCTATTTTTCCTATAAATAGTTGTACGTAGACAGAGTCTGAATTATTAGAGTTGACAGCCGCCAGAGAACACAAAACTCTTATTTTGAAACCTAGCAATCTCAGCCCCCAATGTCATACAAACCACCACGCTCAACGGCATCTCAACCTTGTGAGATCTTTTCCGGCAAAGAATCTCGATCTTTCTTGATTAACAGATTTCTCCATAAAAAATAATATTATTTTATTTTACTCAAAATTTAATTTGCCAAATTGATGAGTAATATAATATAAAATAAAAAAGACAATTGCAAAGTGTATTTTATTTGTTTCTATGTTTTAAAAATTATTAATCAATGATATGGTCTCGCACTTGATGAGAATTTTTTAAAATGAGAATCATGAAAACATGTGATTATGTAGTTAATTCAAACGGGTGATTTCATTCAAATTAAAAAATTTGAATTTGATAAATAGATAATTTGATATATATTAAAATTTTAAATTTAATACAAAATATTAATTAGGAAAATCATCAATTGTCATTGTTCTCATTTTAAGTTGAATATTTATCATCATAAATAAAACATATTTAAAAACATAAAAATGTTTTTAAAAAGAGAAGAATCCCAAAAAAGAACATAACCTCAACTAATGGATAGGGAAGAATGGGGTGTTTAGCTCAATTTTAAATAATAGTTTCAAAACAATGGATTTTTTATACATTTGGTTGGTTGGTAACACACATTTTCCAAGAAATTGTAAACTCTTTGCAAAAATATTAAAAATATATTATTTATTTTATTTATAATATAATATTTATTATAATAATATAATATAAATAATATAGTAATACACGTATAATACAATTATAACCAATATAGTTGAATTATATATCTCAATTGTTACTCATTAAAAAATTGGAATACTGCAATATATAAATTTTTATTAAATTTCTAAGAAAAGTAATGTAAAATATTGAGATTTTTCAGCATGGAATTATATAACCCTGTGATTATTAAAATTATAAATAATTATTGTGAATTTAATTATAATATTATCAAAATCTATACTCTTAAACAATCAATAAAAACTATTTTTCAGCACAAAAAATAATGTGTAATATAACTTTAATCTCAAATCCCACATGTGAGAGAATTGTTTATCTTTGAAATATTTTTGTTTGCGCATATCTCCCCAGTCCTTATCAAATCTAGCTAAATGCCTAAAGTCAGTGTAAATGCTATATACAAGCTAGGCCGCTAATACTTAAAGATATATCCCATATTTTTTAATTATTTATATATAAGTTTTAAAAAAAATATATTATATATATTGATTAGACCTGAAAATTAATTTTGCCTAATGCCCCTTAATCGCCACTCCTGCTAGTTATACCGCACAATGTTCAATATCTTGGCTTTTTAATTTCTACCTCCCTATAGATGTCATTATAAGAAAATTTGTATTAGTCTCATAAGCAAATAATGATGCACATCAAAGTTATTGATTATGAGTAGTTTCAAGCAAGTACCTTCTGTTGATGTTTTATTTCCTATTATTTCAACAAGTCTCTAAGCTAGATCCCAAGCTTATTTTAATTCATTCGGCAGCATCTTGCATTTTCGATCCTGCATCTTAAACGGTTTTTCAATTGACATTAAACTTACTTTTAGTTTATGAAAATGAATTCGTTATATTTCAATTCTTATTATAAATTATAATATTATTTTATTTTACTCAAAATTTAATTTGCCAAATTTGTAAGTAATATAAAATAAAATCAAAAAGACAATCGCAGTGTATTTTTTTTGTTTCTATGTTTTAAAAATTATTAATCAATGATATGGTCTCTGATAAAAAAAAAATTAAAATGCGAATGGTGAAAACATGTGATTATGTAGTTAATTCAAACTGGTGATTTCATACAAATTAATAATTTCAAATTTGATATATATTAAAATTTTAAATTTAATACAAAATATTAATTAGGAAAATCATCAATTATCATTATTCTCATGTTAAGTTGAATATTTAACATCATAAATAAAACATATTTAAAAACATAAAAATGTTTTTAAAAAGAGAAGAATCCCAAAAAAGAACATAACCTCAACTAATGGATAAGGAATAATGGGGTGTTTAGCTCAGTTTTAAATAATAGTTTCATAACAGGGTTTTTTATTGATTTACTTGGTCCGTAAGAGACGCTTTCCAAGAAATTGTAAACCCTTTGTAAAAATATTAAAAATTTATAATTTATTTTATTTATAATATAATATTTGTTATAATAATATAATATAAATAATATAGTAGTACATATTTGATACAATTGTAGAATTATATATCTCAATTGTTATTCAAACGCAAACTTCCTTTCATCCGTCAATATATGGTAATAACATTTCCATCGAACTTAAAAATGTGTTTCATGTTCCCAAAATTACTAAACCCTTCCTTTCCCTTCAAAAGCTTACCACCGATAATAATTGCCTCTTCCATTTGAATTTAAATTGTTTTCTAATTTTCTCGATCTCTCTGAAGTAAGACTACAAAAGAACACTAGAGATTAGTTACCAAGTTGTTTGGAAGAATCTGAATCCATGGATGTGATTTCTCGAATGCACCTAACAATCGTTCCTTAAACTGAAAAAGAAGGATGATGAACAACATATGAGACGCAATGATAAAAGAAAGAACAAATAATATTACCTGTTTGCTTCGAAAAATCCGAATTATGGGGTCTGACTTATCGGGTGAAGAACACGCAGAATCAGACCGAAAATAAATACAAAGCATATGATGGCCATCAAACAATAAAAACATGAACTAATAATGAAACCTGGTTGATTTGAAGAATCTGGTTCCATGGTTCTGTATTACGTCTTGAAGAACATGGATGATCCAACTGAAAATAAACACATATCAAAACAATCAGCAAGCAAAAAAAACACGACGGGGACGAATGTATCGACCATACAACCAAGCACACATCAACAATCACAAAAATAGTAAAAACAATGCAAGAAAAAAGCGATGGACCAGCATAAAACACACAAAATATTCACTAAAAAATAAAAAGATTGAGATATTAATGATTTTTTAGAGTGTTATTGAAACTGAATATGATATTGATTTTGAAAATAATTGCTACTGATAAGGATATGGTTAGTTGATTCATCCACATATTATGGAAAGGTTTTATTTTGAATTTAATGATTAGGTGCAAAAAATATGGAAAGTGAGTAAAAATTTGAATTTTATGAAATGTGCATAGGTGAGTAATACGGGTTAAATCTGGGTAACCCATGGGTCATGGAAACAAAGCTATTGATAGTATATTTTATAAACGGGTAAGACCCATATGATATTTGGATAATTCAGGAAGATTAAATTACTATAATACCCAAGAATGAAAATGAAATTTTAAAATTTTAGAAGGATACAATAGTAATTCTTAGGGAAAAAAATTAGCAGCTATTAAGAATATATAGATATTGAAGTAGTTTTACTAAAAATTATTATTTTTAATTAATTTGTTTGTAGATTAAATTTTTGATTGCATATTTTTGTTAATTTTTTTTAAAAAATAATAATTTTAATTATGCTGTCAAACCTCATTTTTCCGAAAGTCAATGTCAAATAAAAAAATATATCGAATATGTTTTTTTTAGAATATTTATATTTTTATTACTTTTAATATACTTTTGAATGAAAATACAAAATACTAAACAAGTTCGGAGTGTTGCTGTCAAACAAATTTTCCTCCTATTTTTTTCTTTGTCCTTTTGAATTTTTGCATACGTGTTTTTATTGTATAGCAAAAATTATTATTTTTAATTATTATTTTTATAAATTAAAGTTTTGATTAAGTATTTTTATTCAAAAAAAATCTAAAAAATGATAATCTATGCGGTCAAAACTCTTAAACATTTGTGTCAAAAAGTCAAACATTAAATAAAAAATGGAGAGAGTAGGGTAGCAATGCAACATAATGTAGGCATGTAGCTGTGAAATTATAATTTTTCTTTTTGTAGTTTTAATATATTAGCCTATTGTTAATAAGGAATGTAAAAAAAAAATCAGATCCAACTAATGCATTTGATTCGAAACTTGAAATTTTAAATTTACTAAATCCAATTTTTTGAATTTAGATTTTTGGATTTGGATTTGGATTTGAGGCATACTAATGTGANTATATTAGCCTATTGTTAATAAGGAATGTAAAAAAAAAATCAGATCCAACTAATGCATTTGATTCGAAACTTGAAATTTTAAATTTACTAAATCCAATTTTTTGAATTTAGATTTTTGGATTTGGATTTGGATTTGAGGCATACTAATGTGAAACTCAATTCAAATTCGATGTGAAGCTAAAAAATTCTGCTAATATATATATATATCTCAGAAGATGAA
>QRFB01010165.1:7902-29801 GCA_008931105.1 Oenanthe javanica
CCCCCCCCCCCTCGATATTTTAAATAGTTTTTTGTCATTAAACTATTGAAGTGTGATTCATGGTTTAAGATCAGTGTTAAGATAAAAAAATTTGGATGAAAATTTATAGGCAAGTGTGAACTCATATCTGACTACTTCCACTTGATTTAGCTTTACATAACCTTGAGCAAATTATGTTATGAAAAGTAATTCAAGATCTGTGTTGAGAGGAAACTTTTTGGATGAATTTTATGGGCATCTAACTACTTCCACTTAATTTAGCTTTTATATAACCTTAAGCACAATCCAAGTTAACTGGAATTCTCAAACTCAGATCTTTTCTATTTCTTGAGATTGACAGTGACAGGTGCATGATTGACAGGTTGATTTTGATGGCTTGCCCTTTGTAAGATGGTTGTTTAAATTAACAAGTCTTTGCTTAATTTGATAGTTGTCCCCACTATAGGTGTGAATGTTTGAACTAAAACATATTAGTATGTTAATAGCATTTACTTGTGTTCATTACTTTTTGAAAGATTTCTTTGCTTTGGCTTCTTTCTTAGTTCTGATTGCCAGCAGAACTTTGTTGGACTAAAATATGTATATAATATATAAACCATAGCTAGATATAATGCATCCGTTCTTGTGAAAATAAATAATAATCAACAGTCTATAGCTCTGTTAATCTCTTTGTTATAAAAGCTACCATGTCTATTTGTAATCTAGTCTTGGCAAAAATGGCAACTAAAATAAACATGAGAAGAAAGTACTATCATCGAAGACTCACAATAACTAATATTATTCATAGTTACAATCTGAAAGTATTTTGTATTGATTGTGAGAAGTACCCTAATGCAGACCAGTGACGGTGAACTATGTTGCATATGTTTTGATCAAGTCTGCACAATTGAAGTTCAAGGCTGCGGCCACCAAATGTGCGCGCAATGCACACTAGCCTTGTGCTGCCACAACAAGCCGAACCCAACAACTGCTTGCCACACTGCTCCAGTATGCCCATTTTGCAGAAGCAACATTGCCCAATTGGTAGTAGCCAAGGTCAAAGTCGACACAGATACTGATCCCAAGGACCTTGCATTCTCGAATTCAAGAAAATCACGAAGGTTCCGTAACTACAATGAGGGTAGCAGCACTTACAAGAGCTTATCAACCGTAGGGTCATTCGGCAGGATGAGTACCCGTGGCTCGGGAAGAGTTGCTGCCGATAATGAATGGCTCAACAAACCCTGATGCCAGAATTTCGATTATCGATATGATCATGGCTTCAGATTTACGCTTCAAAAAGGTATGTATAGATGAATCGCCTCTCCATTTTGAAAAATAAGCAAAGTAAATTTGCAGGTTTTGGGTTGGCGAGTATTGTTGTATGATGATCACATTGTTGTAATCTTGTATTACTTGAGCTTAAAGAAGCAACTAGTGCTTTAAGGTCTGGTTAGGGTGGATTAGAAAGATCAAAGGCTCTTCTTTATCCCCTTGTGAAAGTAAAATGTAAAATGGTCAATCATTTATCAATATCTGCGACCTAGAAAAGACTCTTGTAGTTAACCAAGTTGAGTGGGAGACTGGACCCCAACTTGTGTATTTCTTGATTTGTGTACAATGCATGAAATCAATTTCCCTCAAAAATTCGAAAAGAAAAAAACAAAAGCAAAGTCTATTTTGGTGCTGTTTGTCATGTGACGATCAGTTCTTTGTCTGCTCTTTTAATAGAACTTTGATTTTTATTACTCTTATATATGTTCTTCAATTATGTTCTATATTATTGAGGGGCCACCTACTGGCTACTACTAGTCTACTACTATGGGGCTCAAAAGTGCTCATTCTACTATGATGTTGCCAAGTGGGCTGTGATATCTTTATGTGTAGGTTGCGTGGCCCATCAATCAATTTGGTGACGTAGCCGTACTGGGTCCAGCTTTACTTGTCCGTTTTCCTAAAAATTAAATTGTGACAGATAATAATATAGGCACCAACTGGTGTGTTTTTAGGGATTGTCTTCTCCAAAGTGATCCAATTTAGAAAATATAAATTTCTAATTATTGAGCTTGGTTGGGTCCTACTACAGGCCTTTGGATGGCCCACAGTAGATATTTGTAATTTTTATTATAGCAGGCCTAGATATTTTAATACCGGAGTAGTTGACTCTGCTGTCTTGCCAATTTTTAAAGGAGTGATTAGTGAAGTTTAGATAATCTATTATACAGTATAATCTATGCTATATATGAAGTGTGTTCTGTAATTCACGGCCAATAACCATAAATTAAAATGACATTGATGTTTTGATGATGATGTAGGACTATTTATAGAAGAGCTACCCTGCATACAAGGGCACTTGTTTGCTTCATCCCCACTTTTCTCGAGCATTTGCTTGGGAATGGCCACAGAAAAAAACAGTCTTCAAATGATTAAATGAAAAACCAAGCTATCCGTTTATTTTAGGTGGAAGATAAATTTTAAAAAATTAATTACACGCGCATCCATATTCTCATCGTGACATGAACCTTCGACCTTACCTTACTAGTAAGAGACTAGAGACTGAGGGGAATCCGCTAGGCTAAAATGACCAAGCTAGCTGTTGTAGTATATGTTTTGTCGTCAGAAAAGTAGCTGGTTAGCTATTGTACTGTTGTTTACTGCATAATTAGTTATAGTTTTTCCTTCTCAGGAAATGGAGAATAAAATGATGTTACTAAAGGGTGAAACTTGAAAGAATGGACGCAAACGCAAGACTGAAAATAGTGGACTGCAAATTTTCTTAGTTACCTAGTTTTTTTGACAGAAATTAGTTACCTAGTTCAAAAACTTACGTGAAGAGGTTAGAGGGTAGAATCGTTAATTGTGATCTCGTAAAATAACAAGTAAACACTTAATTATTGTGTCAACGCAAGAGAAGTTGTGTTGGGGATTAAAGTATCGAATACGGGGATGCTTAACTTTCTCGCCATGCACAAGTTTCAATATCCAAACAATTTCAATTATAATCTACAACATATAATGCTTTTCAAAAGACATCAAATGAAACAATGTCCAGCAACGTTATTTCAAATTTACTAACCCATCCAAAAATATTTCATGCATTACGAAAATTTTAGCTAGTGAATTTGATGACAACCCATAAACATCACATGTACTTGACAAAAAAGCTAGTTCTGTTCCCAGGACCACGTATTGCTGTCCATAAATCATCAGGCTACGGCTTGTGCTATGTTCTCAGCTGCCCTTCTCTCCAGTCTCAACTGTAAGGGAATATCCTAAGCACGCAGCATTATGATATTCTATTTCTGCATCCGTTTGGTCCCTTGGGCAGAGGGTGATACACCGAGTTTTAGGCATGTTACTCTCTTTGATCTGCATTGTTTCAGCCCGTTTCTTCCTTAAAGATCGCCTATATATAGAGCTCTAAAATGCTTGAAAACGTATCAGGTTCCCTAGTGTAATGCTCTTGTTGCTTTTCTAGGGACAAGAAAACATAAGACTTGTGTTGTCAAAGTATTTAAATATTTATGTTATACGTCTTTAAATCCATGAAACTAGAATCACATGACGGAGCTGTTAATAGTTTAGAGGTAGCATTCTCCGATTCTCGTCCTCCATAAGTTGAAGTTTAACTATCAAGTGTAATGATTTTTTCTTAAAGGCACGCGATGAAGTTTCGGGGATTTTTCCAGGTTAATTTGCATTTGAGCCATTGAAGTTGAGTTTATTTTGAATTTGGATCTAGGTTAGACCTAAATTTAGATTTATGTTTGAAATTTGACCCCCGAGTCATTTCTGCAGGGATCCCAACAATTTCCCCCCCCTGTTCCCTACATAGTACTACTACTGTTTATCATTCACATGTATAATCAGATACACAGGCACACAGTATTCTCACTGACAAAAGAATAATGCCAGATTATTTACCTCGGTGTTCAGGTAAATCAACAAGTTTTACCTCCTGGGGGTACATTGCAGTGAAAAGTTAAAAGTACTGACAATGTCTCAAGTTCATTAGAATTGTCACAAGACATGTCAATAAGAAGCATTCATAGCCAGTGTTTTAACATATTTTTCTCTGTATTCCAGTACTTTTTCATATGAATGGAAAATTCATCACATTCTTCTGTGCACATTTTATTATTCTTGGTGAACAACTACAAGTTCTTTGCATGCTTGTACCAGTAACCAGGTGCATGAATTTTCTTTCATTTTGTAACATATGATTTCTCTCAGCATTATTACTAATTAGTGAAGCAACAGAGTTATCTGATTTATATACAAGCTAGAAGTAAGAACTGACCTCTGTATCTAAATCTAGAAAACCAGGGGATGCACTGGATGAAGTATTGAACGACAATAATCGTTACTCCTCACACAGTGGCATTACAAATCTAATGCAAGATGAAAATCTTCTTAGATAATTATGATAAAAGCGAAGCTAGTTAGCTCTCAATGTGTAAATATAAGAGCACTTGAAAATAACAGGGCAGGCTCACCAATTATAGGTTATTTGAGTTTGCAGCTTCATTGTTTACAATAAAAAGATATGAGAAGTCATAGGTAACTAGGAGCATCAACAGCTTTGCATATCTTGCGTTTGCAAATGGCAAATTTAGTTTCCTTGTATTTGTGCCATTCCTGATAAACTTTCTCGTATTTCCAACCCAAGTATTCCTCGCAGTCGGAACAATAAACATCTTTCACAAGATGAATACCTGTTAGGAGCTGCCTGTCGGATGCGTCTCCCTCGACAATGTTCATCACTCTGGATATTAGAAAGGCTCGACCTTCTTTTCCTGCCTGTAACTCGGTTCAATAAGTATACGTGCGTGAGTATTTAAATTTATGTAATTGACCGAAAAATTATGGGAACGTATGCATAAGGTGAAGTATTTAAAATAATTACCAAGAAATCCTTATTAACAATATCGTCATGAAGGGCTACAACATTTCGACATTTGTAGCAGCAATATACTCTCGATCCGATCAAATCCTTCTCATCCATCCCGGTGATGGATTATATAAATATATATTGATGGAAAAAATGAGTTGGTAGTATTAGTTTTTTTATCATCAACAGAAGAAGAAAAATAAAAATTGACTAATGATCATCAACATTGAAGTGATGTTGAAATATACCTATGAAAACGGCAGACGAAGCGGAGGTCTAAAGAGAACTCTTTTTGTGTGTGTGTGTGTGTGTGTGTGACTTAGTGTTGCCTAATCAAGCCAAATCCCTTGATGATTATCTTATNACTAAAGAGAACTCTTTTTGTGTGTGTGTGTGTGTGACTTAGTGTTGCCTAATCAAGCCAAATCCCTTGATGATTATCTTATAATGATTTGTTTTCATGCAAGGAAACTCAAACGATTCTGGAAAAATATACTAAAAGGTAACTGATCGCTCAGAATTTTATGCAAATCACGTTCCTACTTTCTCATAAAAAAAATTATGAGTACCTTTTTATTTTACATTTTTTATTAAAACAATTAAATTATCAAACCAGAAAATTACAAAAATCCAACACCTCGTGCGAACCATGTTTATTTACAGACATTTTTTTTTGCTAAATGAGTCTTTATTGTTTTAACTCTGCAGCACCAAACTAAACTCAATAAATGATTGCAGTATTTGATACAAATTTTAGTAGAAAAAGGATTCAATTTTTTTTTGTTGTGTGTGGAGGTTACTAGAAAAATAATTCCATTTAATAATAATATAACCAGATAAGAATCTGATTCGTAACTTTTATGAGTTCTATTTATCCTTTCTAATTCAAGTAATTTTATCATTGGCACCTCCAACACTGATATATATGGAAATATTAATTTTAATTTTAAAATTCAAATCAAAATCTTCACAAATTGAATATGAATTAAGCTGTTAAAAATCCGATAAAAATATCAGTCTGAATTCAATTCAATAAAATTAAATAAATATAAATATAAATTAGAATTTAATCCAATCCAAACCTTGCTTACTTCCATTTTAATAAACCGTGCAGGTTTTGTGATGTTCACTAAAAGCATAAATTTAAAATTAAAGCCCGGGGCTTGTAAATTGGTGCAATAAAAAAAAGGAAGTAAGGAACGGACTCTTCTGCTTGAAATCTATAATGAAACATAGGCTTAATTGGAGCGATTCAAGACCATTAAAGCTCCATTAAGGCCCACAAAAACATATATTTTCCAAACTTTGCACAGAGATTTGTTTTGACTAATGTTTTATAATGTGTAGAGATTATATAAAAGATGCAATCCCAGCAGCACGTCTTCCACTGTTTGGAAGTTGTAGTTTGTCAAGTATAGTCTACAAATATATTTAACCAACCTCAATTCGTGTTATCATGTACGTAATCATAAATTAACAGCTGAATTTGAGTGGCGTTAAATAATTAAATATACGAGTAACAGAAGCACAAGGTGATAATATGATAACAGTAACATGTTGGCATGTGTGGACATTCTTGTCTGCTCAACTGCCGGCTTATCCTTTTTTTGGGGCACTCATTGTGTTGACGTTCTGTCCTGGACCACTTCTAGGCCGGCTCCATAAATGCTTCACCAACTCATGAATCGTAACAATATATCCCTGCCATCGAATTCGACCTCCTCAAAATCATATAGTAAACTCCAACCTCGATAAATGAATACACTTCAGACCAAAAATATATATTTATTTAACAAAATTATTTATTTATCGATAAATGAACATAATATTTATTTATCGATAAATGAATATTAATTCATTTATATAATCAATTTTCATTTTTTTTCTTTATTATATATTTTTATACTCCCTCCATTTTAAAATAATTGTCCTGCTTTGACTTTTTTTAGTCAAATTAACCAATTTTTGACCGAATATTACACATAATATATAACTATGAAAATTTTAAAAATTATATCATTAAAAAATATATCTAATAAACTTTAAAATGTATTTTTCAGTTTTTGAAAAATGTAAAAGAATAATTTTTAATTTACGGTCAAAATTGGGTCAATTTGACCACACAAATATCAAATAAAACACTTATTGTGAGATATGAAGAGTATATATTATGTTCAAATATACCTAGAATTCACCGTGATTTTAACTTTTATGTAAATTTTAATTACTTTCATTTTTTTTAAAAATTCTAGATTAGTTGTACTATACATACGTGCATGAAATAAATAAAGTGCACAATACCACAAAATTAAGGATAAGATGCATTTTGGTGGAAGTAAGGAACAATCAATTTTAGAGGCATTTTTCAAAAATATATGACTTATTAATATGTTTAAAAATTATTATTAGAATAAATGTATTCATATATTATATAAATAAAATATATTATTTGAAATATAGTGATTATTCATTTATATTTACATAGGGCCTATAATGACTACATTTTTATTTATTCGTTTATGCATTTAACGAGTTTATTCATTAAGCCCATTTGTCCAAATTGGGACCAAAGAAATTTATTTATTTATCGAGATTATTTGTTTATCGAACATTTATTTATCGAGACTCTAATGTACGTGTTATTGCTCTTTTATCACTAATTAATTTTCGACGTTTTGTTGGCTCGTATCGAAACGTCGTGAAATAATATTCGGACCCAGAGATTCAATTAACCAATTAATATTCAAAAGCTGAAATTCCACCTCGGTTTAGCCAAGTAATTTACTACTTACAACACGACCATATTAAGAGCGAGGCTGAATAAAAAAAATAAAATATTCTGTGGATTACAATTAGGATTTCAATCAAAATTCCCATTGTTGTTGACATATATGTACTTCATAGCATATGAAGAATCTAAAGACGTAGCCATCAATGCATGAAATCAATTTTAAAAGATAAGCAACACACAAACTACAAGTTAAAATCAAACACAAGAAATCAAAAAGGCCTATATGTACTTACCTTTGCATGCGACTCTGAGTTGATTAGGAATCAGAAGAAAAAAATCAGGCAATTTTTTTTTAATACAAACTTTGATAGCCCTCCGTTTCCATATATATATAGTTACTGATTTTCGAAACCTGTCAAGTCTAAAATTATTTTGATTGATTTTCGAAAGTCAGTCGGACTAGAATACGGGGTCAGCTCCAACTTCAGGTGCAAGTTTTGTTTCCATAGTTAACAAATTTTACAATGTCGATCACCTAAAAATTTTGGAGCACGTTCGAGAAACAAGTATGAATCTGGCGAGTTCTACATATATAGCAATAGAACTTTCTCTATGTTATTTTTCAGCCAATCCAAGAGTTCAGTTCTAGTAGACTAGTAATCCATCCATCGGTAATAGCAAAATATAACCAACTAGAGTAGCATACTAACAGAGTAGCACTTGAGTATTCCTTGTGTGCAACATACGCGAAAGTAAGTACAAAGTAGATCTGATTCCGAATCATTTTCTTATTAAGACAAACACGTTAGTTCCACCGTTGAAACGCAATTTACAACTTAAAAAATTAAGAATAATAAAATACAAAATCACGTTTTAACTTCATTTTCATCCTATTAAACATTATCATAGCTTTAAGCCACACTATTATTTCAAAAATTATAATTAGATTATTTTCCCTAACGTATATTTCACGTGTATATGTGTTTATTTGCATCTAACCACGGGTGCATGTAACTATAATGTAATACATTAATTTCTGTCCGTTTCTCCAACTAATATTGGTGTGTCCATCTTCTCCTTGACATCCACGGCTCTCTAGAATCTAGATCTATACTGAATTTGTCGACATTGCTGAGAGAGATGAACGTACAGATCTAAATCATATTGATTAGTCAACCAAATGAAGGTTCCTTAATTCCAAAAGTAGAAAACACACAAAACTTGATATGTTGGTATTGCGAAACGTACAATTAACGCTTGGAAAAGTTACCGTTACACACATGGGATGAAATAAAATTTAAAAATATTATGGATGTTGAGATTTGAGTTAAAAATGGATATACTTGGGAATGAAGTATTCAATTCCTTCTTAATAAATCGGGGAGTTTAATTAATTTCTAATTTATGTTGTTAGGATTGGAATGAAAGATGAAAATTTATCCATAATCTAATTCAAATTTCTTCCAATTTCATTCCTCTCAACCAAAAACACCATAAGAATCACAGTTTTGATGTTCCAGAATATGAATAACCAATTCGAGTCATAACAACTAGGTTGATAATTACAAATGTGAATTTTGTTAATTGGGCCGGTAAAAGCTAGTAATCACTATATATATGTAAACAAAAAATTAATCATTATAATTACACAAGCCTCATGCATGATACACACTATGTATACAGAAGAAGAAAAGTAGGAAATAATAAAACTCGATCAAAATGTGTAGAACAATAAGTAATAAAATTAACATAGTAATGGTAAAGAAGCGATGTTAAAGTGTGCCTCGATATTTATGTATATAAGTAAGAAATTGCGTGACAAGTTAATTGGCATATATAGAGTGTAGATTGTTTACATGTGTTGTGTTAAAATGCCAGCAATAACAATTCACATAGTAAATTGTATCTTGTACAGATCAATTATTTAGCTGTTCTTACTTTCTTGATCTTATTACCAAGATCTGCAAGTATAGCCTTCGGAAACATTGATTCAACCTCACTAGAATAATCAAGCAGAATTGTTCGTTGAGACGACAATGCCTTTCGCTTCTTGGATGGAATTGATTTGGCCTTTCTCGGAGCTGGAGGGCAGATCATTAATGGAATTTTTTGCTCCAATGACGTTGGAGTTTTGCAACCATCATTTTCTTCCTCTACCTTAATTTCTACTAATACCGGAGACAATTTGATCTCCAAGGACGATACCGATACTAGATTATCTTGAAATTTATCGAAATCTTGTTTTCGAGTAAATAATTCTTGATGATCACGTATCTGAAGTTGCGATCCTTGTTGAAAATCTAACAAGGGTCTCGACAAGAAACTACATTCCTCAGCAAGTAATGATTCAGAAGTATTCGAGATTCCCATGAATGAAATTAAGTTCAACTCAGATGATACGAATGATCAGCCAATAACAAAATGAGAAATTTGTGTGTATATAAATAATGTGGGCATATAGATTAGGTGTTAGGAGAAGTAAAGAATGGTCAGAACTCAGAATGAACAAGTAATGTAAACGTCAGAGTGGGGCTTGGAGATAGATGGGCAGTTGCAGGCTAAGAAGACTTGTGATATATATATATATANTTTTCTGATCTACTAGTATAATTTATTTTCGGGTCAAATAGCAAACGTGAAAGAATTTATTTAGGTAACAACTATTAGTCATCCGTTTCTTATGTTCAATAATTAATCGGCACAATGAAAATTACACTTTGTCGATACAAACAACTCTTGCACTTTTTTTTTCTTTTGTTGTTGTAGAAAATCAATTCAAATCTATATCTACGACCACCACAATAATAATCCGTTCTTAGTAAGAAGCGTAATTTAAGTCTTATGAAGTAGAATTAACTCAAAGATATACGAAGACCTCAACAACAATTGATTTTCTATTAAGCAATATGATGATCGAATTAATTAAAAAAACTCTTAAATGCAAGAAATCAAAGGTACGTTAAAGAATTCACAATTCATATAAAAATAAAGGAAGTAGAGATTAGTGACATTGACACTCCACATGTAAGATACGTGTTTTATATTGAAAATGATTGAAGAACATGTTGCTACCCAATCCATTGACATTAACATCTCCCTAGCAACCTTAGTTTTTTCTCAGATCCCAATGAGACCAATTACTACTACTAGATACAAATGCACCATATCTATATGTTGTTATTCATATACTATTAAATACTCGTAAATTAAGTAGTAGTATACAGAGGAAGGAGACAGATGCAAGATGCACATGATAATGTATCTTTAAAATCAGCTGGCATTGGATTCCCGCGTTTATTTAATGTATATGGCGGGTGGTGGACAATGCATGAGCATGGAATTTGATTAAGCTACTGCAGTACAGTAGTAATTAATCTCTCTCGCACATGATCATCATTAGATATAAATATGCTTGTAGGACCCAACTTAGATTGCTTGGTTTTCACCATTGCGGTGCCGGTGGACATGACTGAGTCACATTCATCTTCATTAAAGTTTCTTACTTTTTGTACAAAGGATCTCGATGTCTCATCATTATCGATTTTTTGATTTAATTTGATCATTAATCGTTGAGTAACCGGCTGGTCTAAACATTCTCCTAAATGGATCTTATACTATTTTTTAACATTTTCGTCACTCGAAATCATCCATGAACACCCATTTTTGGCATAGTTTTTACCATCGTTTTCCTCGTAAATTGTGAGAATATTGAGGGTGGTAGGAAGTCAAATTTGTGACCACTGCCAACCTGGCTCTCGCTCTGATACCATACTGAGTAATGAGCTCATCTAAAACATCAATGTGTTAGAAAGAGACCCAAATTGATTTTATATTATTTTTTAACATTTATTAACCTAAATTTTATTTTGAAAGTAATTCAACCCTAAAATGCTTAATTAAAACATAGCCTATTGCAATTTTCAATTTTCAAAGTAGAATAATTTAGCACCCAACATAACGTGTAGCGAAACTTGTGAAGTAATGTCGTATAAAATAAGTGGTGGTGCATGAGTACACATGCATTCACTAACTTCTTTAACAAATCTTCAATGAATAAAACTTGCGCCTATTTGCTAAAGTTTGCAAACTATTTTTCAATATATTAAACTTCAAATATCACCGTCAAATATTACGGTGTTTAATTTATTTAAAAGCAATTTATAAACTAAAAAACATTCGGGAAACAAATGGAGTTATGTAAGAGTACTATTATTACCAGGGATATGAAGAGTGAAGGCCCGATTAAATATTATTACGTGCATATATAGTTGTAAAAATGTAGGTTGTATTTTACTCTCATTGTTATGTGAAATTAGAATAATTTCACGTTAATATGATTACAAAAATTATATATGATTGTAACTATTATATTACCATCATTTAATATTATATGATTTACTATAATTTTAAATTCAGCTTTAAAAGATGATGGATTTCAATTAAACAAAACTAGATTATATATTAATATGCCACAAGTTCTGAAAACACAAATAAAAAAAATAAAGAGTGAGTAATATATATGGAGGGAGTAGTCACTATTCTGAAAGACGGGAATTAGAATTAGATAATGAATGTACCGTCTATTGATTAATCGGTTAATTATCAAAATAATTTAATATAATAAATAATAATATATAATTATATTTAAACATTTTCAAATCATTATAAAATTATAATGAAAAAAAAACATATATCATTAATCCATACATATATTTTTTTTGACAGGAATGTTAAAATTTACGAAAAACCATTTATCATTAACATTTAAGTGATTTATACTTAATAATCACTATTTAATAATTAATCTTATTAGTTGATAAAAGTAAATGTTAGGAGTTAGGACCGTTAAAAAGTATAAAGTGCAGCACCACACTCTGATGACAAAATATATAATTGAATGGGATTCTCATGCTTAATGATTTTGCTTCCCATTACTAACTATCATCTCGTCCTTGCTCTCCTCCCATTTCACTTTTGTTTCAGTAAATCTTATAAACTTGTGACTAAAATTTATTCTTACATAATTTTTGTACGGAAGAATCGAAACTGAATCCAAATTTAGATTAATGAAAAATAACAACTCGTATATCTTGTCACCTTTCTATTTTTGTTTTCAATATTTAATATACGGACATTTGATTTAGGATATTGAACATTGAACAACATATATATGTAATATGCATGGAGGGCCGCACCCCCATCGCGATAAAATCAATTCTCAAAGTACAAAAGGTTATTTGCATATGAAAAATGGTATATACCCAAAAATTGTCTTAAATGCTAAGTTGTGGATACTATTTTTATAATAAAATAAGATTCTGCGTGCATGCGTCCACGAATTAAAATAAACTATACATCATATCACATTATTTGAGAAAAAAATTAGGATAATTTTTGGATACGTAGCATTCCTCTATGCAATGCATACGTAGATAGTCTCGTGCTATGCTGTGCTGTGATACATTCACTAGGTATGGAAACATATATAATCACTTTATAATTTTAATTCATATAAATTTTTTTATTTCAACTTTAGTATCCTCCAGCAAATTATATCCTATATATAATTATTATAATAAATTTAAGAGGGATTTTAACTATAAATATGAAGGGTTCGGTACTATTTTTGCCTTTTTTCTTTTAAAAAAATCTTAGCTAAATGAAAAGCCTTTAATTAATTTCGTATGTATGACATTATCAAATATTTTAATTATCGTAATGCTTTAAATAAGTACAAAATGAATTATTCAAATTTATATACTAAAAGTCAAATATTATACATACAATATTTATTTAAATGATCTTGACAAAAAAATATTTATTTGTATGATATTTATAAATTTTAAATAAAATATAGGTAATACTTTTTTTTTTGAAATCTTATCATATTGGATCCTTAAAATTTGGGCCGGTGAAGTGTGGATTAGTAGGATGACTTGTAGATGCTGCAGTATTTGTATGGTTTTAGAATATGATCTACCATGCTTCCCACTTTCGTGCCATGGGCTTCGTTGCTCTTTGCGTGCCATATGTCTGTAACTGAACACAGGTTCCAAATTGACCAAAATTTGTGTGTTTTTTTATAGGGAAGACAGTGTTCTAAAAATTAATTTATCACTAAAAATGTATAACTGAATTTAATTTAATATATTTTTGTTGAAACTTGATTTTGTCCTAAAATAATATAGCAAAATAAAATATTTATTAAATCATGAAAATATCAAAGTTTCATATAACTTCAGTTCACATAGGCATTATAAAAATATACAAATGTAAATATAAACCTTAAATAATTACATAGAAAATATGTTGGTTAAAAAAAGGAGTTACGAGTAATATTTAAAAATGGAGCAGGAGAAGTGAGAACCGACCAAAAATAAGAAGTAAAGAGAATGGGCTAAAACTGGCCCAAATCATTTTATGGATTAAACTTATTACGTTAAAATGATCATCTAGAGGAAGAGAATGGGCTAAAGATGGCCACTAGGGCTGCTCATGGGTCGTAAAAACCGATTAAACCGAACTAACCCGATCTTTATTTAGGCCGAACAAACCGAACCATCCAAACCCGAATTATGAATGAGTTATTTTTTTGTTAGGCCGAATAAGTTGGGTTGGGTTAGAGTTTAATAAATTTTAACTCTACCCCAACCCGACCCGACCCGTTTACATATAATGCATTTTAATTAAATATTTTCTGTAGATTTTGTCCAATTTTATACATTTTTTGCAGAAAATATTTTCTGCACTATGTAGATTATGTCCAATTTTATGCATTTTCTACATATTTTTGCAGATTTTATGAATATTTTCTGTATATTATTCATATTTTCTGCAATAAATATTTTTAACCGACTCAACCCTAAACCAACCCGAACCAAACCGAACTAATTGGGTTGGGTCAGAGTTGGGTTACATATATTTTTTTCAATTAATGGGTTGAGTTTTTATAAAACCGAACTAATTGGATTGGGTCGGAGTTGGGTCAAAAACCGACCCAACCCAACCCATGGGCAGTCTTAATGGCCACATTAAGCGCGCCGCTAGATGTCAGAGTGAGTGAGTGTGGGATTAAACAGATGAGCTTACCTAGGAAGGGTATAAAACAAATATTTATCTAAGAGTTATTATTTTATGAAACACATCAAATATGGACTTAGCAAGAGCCTTAGTAAAACCATCAGCAAGCTGTTCTTGAGTTCGAATCCATAACAACTCAATGTCCACTCCCAGAATTTTCTCCCTGACAAAATGGAAATGAGTTTGTATGTGTTTTGTCCGAGCATGAAAAACTGGATTTTTAGCTATCTTTATGGCACTTTCATTGTCACGGTAAATTGATACAGTGTGGTTACCAATTTCAACAATTTCTTCAAGAAGTCTTTTAAGCCAAATGCACTCTTGCGTAGCCATACTTGCTGCTACATACTTTGCCTCGCAACTTGAAAGAGCTACAGTGCTTTACTTTTTGCTGCACCATGTGATTGCGGCTGAACCCATGTTGAAACAGAAACCAGTTGTAGAGCGTCGATCATTTACATCACCAGCCCAATTTGCATCTACAAAATCAATCAAAGAGTATTTCATATTACGCGTATACATCAACTCATAATCCAGAGTGCCCTTTACGTAACGGAGAGTCCTTTTTGCTATAATTAAATGACCTTCACATGTTTTATCCATAAACTGAGATATGACCCCAACAGCGTATACGATATCGTGGGTGTTATTGTTAAATAAAATAAACTGCCAATAATTTGTCGAAACAAACTAGCATCTTCCAATGTCTTTCTCTCAATTTTAGACAACTTCGTGCATGGCTCCATGGGAGTTGTCATGATCTTTGATTCCTCCATTGGAAAACGTTTTAGCAGGCCTGTTGCATATCGCTTCCGAGACACAAAATATCCATCTGACTTCTGAATTTCTAAGCCAAGAAAATAACTAGCTTCTCCCAAATTCTTCATTTCAAAACGAATAGATAGATCATCACGAAGGCGAGAAATTTCAACATCATCATCTCCCGTAATAAGCATGTCGTCCACATAAAGAAGAAGCATAATGCACTTATTGTGTGCCCTTTTGATAAATAAACTCGGGTCTGCTTCTGAAGATTTAAAATCACAAAAAACAAGATATTGAGCTATCTTACCAAACCAAAGGCGCGGAGATCGCCTGAGGCCATACAACGACTTCTTGAGTAAACACACATAATCAGGAAACTCTTTCGATATAAAACCTTTAGGTTGCTCCATAAATTATCACGATCAAGCTCGCCATATATGAATGTATTTTTCACATCTAGTTGCCATAACTTCCAACCGTTGCTAGCTGCCAAAGAAATGTTTGTTCGAACTGTCACCATTCTAGCAACCGGGCTGAAAGTCTCTTTATAATCACGACCATATTGCTGAGAAAAATCACGAGCAACCAGGCGAGCCTTGTACCTTGAGATTGTACCATCAACATTCTTTCTTAATTTGTATACCCACTTACATGAAACCAATTATGCATCTACTGGCTTTGGAACAAGCTGTCAGGTAAAATTTTTCTTTAAAGCTGCAATTTCCTCTTGCATCGCCTCTTCCCATTCACGAATTCCTCTCACTTCTTCATAACACTTGGGCTCATTTTCTTCATTCGCATAGAAACAGGCCATTACCAAAAACTGATTTGCATCAACCTCATAATCGTTAAGATATGAAGGTTGTTGTCTTTACCTTGTTGATCTTCGTGTAATAATTTCATCAGATTGATTGTTTTCTTCATTTGAAGAAGCTTCAATTTCCTCACTACCAGATACTTCTTCTTTAGAAAAGAGATGAAGATTTGATATACATTTTTCTTCTTTTGAATCAAACTTGTAAATTGACACTTCATCAAAAACCACATCACGAGAGATAATGACCTTCTTTGTTTCTGGATCCATACATTTCCTTCCCTTTTTATAAGTGTCATTGCCAACAAAAATACAACGTCTAGCCTTTGGATCAAGCTTAATACGATTATGTTTGTGTACATGAACATAACAAACAAATCCAAAAACACAAAAATAGTTAGCATCTGGCTTACTTTCATACACTAATGTGAACGGACTTGGATGCTTACCAGGCATTGGAGGCAAACGATTCACAACATGACAAGCTGTTTTAAAAGAGGCAGCCCACAATTCTCTCGGAAGATTATTTGCGTGTAACCATGACAAACACACAGATGTCAAATGAGCCAACTTACGTTCCACAACACCATGTTCCCTGCAATAATTATTGAGCTGAGCAGATACAAACTCTTCACCATTATCAGTACGCAAACATTTCAATGGAAGTTTAAATTCCTTCTCAGAATCATTCTTGAACTCAATGAATTTAGATAAAGCTTCACTTTTATACACCAAGAAATACACCCATGTGAAACGAGAAAAATCATCTACAATCATCATCACATAACGACAACCAGTGTAATTAAGTGTTGTTGTTGGTCCCAAAAGATCAGAATGGACCAACTCTAACACCTTACTTACTCGATGACTTGACTTAGGAAAAAGAAGGCGTTGAGATTTTCCGTATTGACAACCATAACGGACCACATGCTCTTGAATATTTTAAAAAACAGGAACACCATCTAGGAGTCTATGTTTAGAAATTTTATCAAGTAACTAATATCCAACGTGACATAAGCCAGCATGCCAAAGTGTTGAATTTACATTATTACTTGTCTTTTCAACATAAGTCTCATTTGCAGACAACACATACAAAGACTCTTTTCTTTTTCTAGTAAACAAAACATCAGCACTAATATGATCCACATTTGAAAGTACTTGAACATTATTTGGACCAAAAAGTACATACCTTCCAGAATTAGTAATCTGAGATACAGAGGCAAGATTCTTCTTTAAGCCTAGGACATGATAAATATTGTCGAGACGAACACCTTTACGATTNAATTAGTAATCTGAGATACAGAGGCAAGATTCTTCTTTAAGCCTAGGACATGATAAATATTGTCGAGACGAACACCTTCACGATTAACTTCATTGTCGAACCATTATTTAGTAACAGTATGTAAAGAATTATCAGCTGTCACAATGACTTTATTCCCGCAACGTGGATGAACATTTGATAACAATTCAATATTTCCCCTTGCATGATGTGAGCAGTCTGAATCAACAATTCATTCTTGGTGTAATCAATTAAAGAATTGACAGTTGTAGTTGTGTCGGTCGGGTGCACTACAGAAGTCACCTTTGATGATTGATCACTAACTTTAATAGATAAACATATCTCCCAATTTGTTTGTTCAGATATGTTACTTTCATGAACAACGTTTACTCCTACTTCCTGTAATTTAACACGACAATTTGTTTTGATGTGACCATGTTTTCCACATCGATCACATGCCACTTTCACTATACAATCACGTTTGATATGTCCCAGCTTTCCACATATATAGCAAGTCCTGAGAGAACTCTTTTGCTTCTCCTCCTCATTGGTAAAGTGGTTTCGATTGCTAGCTGAATGCTTTGTAAAAGAACATCCCTCCTTTGCTCCTTGGAATAAAGAACATCTTCCACCATTCATATTTCTAGAGTAATAAGAATATTAGTGTGTAATAGAGAGCCACAACTTTGATACCATGAAACAAATATATATCTAAGAGATATTATTATTACTGAAGAAACAAGCTCATAAAAAATACAACGGAAGTGCATACTTCTACCTATCTGGAACATAGCCTAATTTATAGAATAGAAGATACCTAAAACAACTACAAATACGGAACACTATTCTGACTAGTGGATTTGAGACTCTTGATTTTATTCAACTACATCCACTATCATAATCTACTCCCTAGAAAATAGCAAACAGAAAAGACTTAGAAAAGAGTTATTCAAACGGCTAGTGATTTGCACTAATTTGTAACAGGGTATGCCCTCTCACATGTTATCCTACGTCTTAACTTGACCGGCCATGACTTAACTGATGCCTTGATGAAAATCCTACCTGAGCTTGGTTACTCCTTTAATTACCACGTACCACAGCAGATTGTGAAATCGTGAGGGACATGATAAAGGGGAAGTCTCTACATATATAGTACGTACTCGACTATGAGTTTAATTATGAGCAAGAATTAGAGAAATCCAACACCAGTTATTTCGTTGAGAAGAGCGCGCTATGAATTACTCGATGCCGATGCATGGAGGAGTCAGCACAATTGGGGCTGAACGTTTCTCAAGTTCAGAAGTCTTGTTCCGGTCATCAATGATTAATGGAATGGAAGCTGCAGGTATTTATCAAGTGATCATCGATTTTGATAAATATCTGGAAGGATCTTTATGAAAACATTGTCCTCAGTGATGATGGGATATGACTACTATGTTCCCTGGTATTGGTGATCGAATGAGAGCAGGCCGGGAAATAACTGGTTGTTTAGCTCCAAGCAGCATCACGACTCAACCACATCGAGTGGAGTCAAAGTATAGTGCGTGGATCGGAGCCTCTCTATCTTGGCATCTGTTAGGACCTTGCAATAATAGGTTTGCCTTTCTAACCAACACACTACTACTATATTTTAATGAAAATTTGGAGAATTTTCTGGCTGTTAATTATGTATAGATTGTGCATTTGTGCGCAGGAATATTGCTTCTAGTTTATTTATTTGGATTATTATCGGATGGTTGAAGTGGAAAAATTCTAGTTTATCATCTATTAACGAAATTAAATTGTTACGCAGATAATTTTTATATTTTAATCACGCCATCTATAAATGATGAATACCCAATTATAATTTATTTTTTTCAACCATCAATGGTTAAGCCAAGAAGTTAGTGAACTTAGTTTCTGCATATTAGCTTATACCTCATCCAATGCATAAATTCTCTTTTTTAAAATAATTTGTAATAATTTTATATAACTAAATTGTTTATTTTTTCAAAAAGATTATATTTATTCAATCTTAATATTAAAATTTAATATATTTTTTAAATTATTACTAAATTAATTATTAATATTGTTTCATAATCAAATTTTAATCATTTTATTTATAAAATTAATATTTATAAACAATATCAAGTTTTTTTTTAATATTAATATTTATTAACATTTTAAAACAATATTAAGTTAATTCTTGTGCTCGTGGGAATCGAACCTTAATCAATTAACTAAATAACTAATCATATTTTAAAATTTATAATTTTACCCCTGACGACTAAACCATATTAATTCTTTTATTTCAATTATATATATGATATAATGCTAAGATTAAGATGATATTTCCAAAAAAAATATATTAAATTCTCCAAATATTTTTTTTAAAAATAAATATTTAATTTTTTGATGGCTAAACCACAAATCAGTAAATATTTTCTTATTATATCTATTTTTTTAATTATCCCATCGATACAACTGCAGAAGATTACAAGGATACATACATTTCATCTTGTTTATTGTTTTATCTACACAACACTCCAGTGTCCAGCCCCAGGAAAAGGTAAAAAGAAAAAGAGGGAACTTAAAACTGCGGTCCAGCTAATTTATATAGGTGGCCTCGTCACTCTATTTACCATCATTATCTTTGTAACCATACTTTTACGTAGGTATTATTAATGCCTATATAGCTTTTGAATTTAATATATCCGAGATACAAGATTCTCACCCGCAAATTTCATCACCCCCGCCGAGTCATCCATGTATAATGTATTCTTATCAAAATATTTAAATCAATCGATTTCATTAAAAAAATATAGAATTTAATAAAAATAATATTATTAAAATAAACATAAGATAATAAGCCAAGAGTGTAATATTTAGAATTTTTTTCAAAGTGGATAAANATTCTTTATGTTCATACTAGACTATGCACAAGAAATCTGGTTGTACCGTAAATTTTAATTTCTGATAAATTAAATTTCCTTTTATTACTGATATTAATGCATCTTGTATATTTCCTAATATTCTATCATCTAGTATATATATCTGTATAGGTGTATCTATATTTCTTTGAAAATATGCTTTTATAGTAAATTCTACTCCTCCAAAATAAATATTTTTATATTTCTTTACCTCTTTATTATTTAACTTTCTTAGTTCTCTTTTTATTATCTCATCTGTTATTAAGCTTATTTTTGCTCTTCCATTTATACTATTAATATCTATAATATTTTCATGTTTCTGTGCTATATATCTTATTTCTTTATTTCTTTCGAACCAATTTGTTTTAAATATTTTCTTAACTGTTAACTCTTCTTTTTCATTTTGTATTTTTAAATAAGTTTCTGGTTTAAAACTTAAACTTTGAGAAGTTCCTTCTTCATATGTATCCATTTGATAATATGTNGTACACAAATTTTGGAATAATTTTTTGGGATATCTAGCATTTTTCGGATGAAAAACTATAATAGTTTAATAATTTTCTGATTACATAAACTATATTTAAACAAAAAGCCTTAAAAAACAAAAACGATTCTCTACAAACTAGGAAAGTAACCCAATTTCATACCAATACATTCTAAAGTACAAGAAATAATAATATACAATACATACCGACAATGTACCTTCCCAACCCTACCCGCCTAGTTGCATCCGACCCATCCACCACCGACAATTGAGTCGGCGATTGGAACTCCGTCTCCGTCTCGGGCGGCGTAACGGCACCGGTAAGCAACGGTGTGCTAATTTGAATCGGAGTATTTCCGAAAATCTCCTTGGGCAACAAAACCGTATTAATCCCAAATATGGCAATAGGCTTTTCATCAAACACGGTTTGGGTGACCGAAGCTCGGATCAAACCCGTACTGATGGCAACCGACCCGTTAACCCGAGAAATATTTAATGTATAGTCTCCGGCACCTACTAATTCAGTGGCTAGTGTAGGCTGAACCGGGTTGACTATCGACTCGAGTGAACCGAGCGGGTAATAGGAATGTAAGACATGGAATTTTAAGAGAACCGCTTTTTTATCGGCGGTGAGGGATTGAATTTTGACGGTAGGTAATAGATCGGCGAATGAGTCGTCGGTGGGGATAAAGAGTGTGATTCCGGCACCAGTTTCATCAGATTCCAGCTCATCAGAGACTCCAGAAGCTTCTAACATCGAAGCTGCTACATTAAAATCATGAGCGTCCATCAATGCTTTGGTAACATTAAGCCCTAACAGCGGTTGTGATTGTGAAGCCATTATATCAACGTTAGCTGNAAGCCAAGAGTGTAATATTTAGAATTTTTTTCAAAGTGGATAAATACTAGACTAGTCACCTTGTGCATCGAATGATTAGTAAAATTATAGCCTAGAGTTTAGGTCAGA
>QRFB01010166.1:0-29801 GCA_008931105.1 Oenanthe javanica
TTTGTATATTGTGCTGGTTTCCCTTGATGTATTAATGATGAAATGAATATCCAAGACATGGGTGCTTCATGGAGGTGTTATTATCTGTCAAATTATGCTTCCACATAATTTCTTGAAGTCATCCTATGCACACATTATTAGCTTTTGAACTCTGCTAAATCAAAATTTCAAATCATAAAAGCCAGTAGGCTACAAAAATTCTCATGCAAGAATTAGCTGTATTTGTTTTTATTTACATGGTATACATGTATTTATCTTTATACAAAAGAACGATAAGGATAAAAGTTAAAACCCAAAAAATGATTTTCAAATAAATTTTATGGGATTTTATAAAGAAAAATTTTATGTCAGAAGATTAAGAGGTTATTTTACTAAACAAAGCAGCGGCCTAAGCAAGAATGTCCTGTATGCAAACCCGATAATTTTATGTACGGCACAGGGTATGTTTATATTATTGTACACAATCAGAATATTTAGTATTTGTGTTTATATTTTGAGCCTATGAACATAAAATTATACAGTCATATTTCAGTGTCCTATTTGATATGAAATGAATGACCCGTTATAAACCCCCGATTGCTCGACGAGGTTAGAACTTCCATAGCCTCCTTAACTCCTTGTCTGGCTAGATTTTAGTCTATACTCGCTAGTTTCCTATCTTTTTACTTTCGGGTTGGGAAAAGACTCTCACCTCGCCATCTAATTTGAAATTCGGGTTAAATAACTAAAACATAATTGAACTCGAACTCAACTTGGAACTAGCTTATCAAACTCAAAAAACTTGTAACTGAATTATTAGACTAATGATAACTTGCATTCAAGTCATATTAGTTAATCTCTTTATTAATATTTCTAAAATATTAAATAATTTTTAACTATATAACTATTATAAGTAGTATAGGATATCATGAGTTGCGATATTTTGCCATAGCGGTTAATCGCGTGAGGTGAGATAACCAGTTCTTACTTTGACAATTCTTTTGTGAAATCCCTTTACATACTTAAAAAAAAGTGATTATGACATGTTGCGACAGAATTGTCGTGTAACTTTTTATATTCTCGAAAATCTTATTGTTCTTGGCTTAATGGTGAATTATTTTACTGGCTCTAGATCCTTTTTTGAATTGTTTTAACATTTATCACTCAAGTATTGATCTTGCTGAGAATTGCATTCGCTCGTTATTCTATACTTTTGTGAATTGATCACGTAACTGTGTGAAAATAGTAAGATCCCCGGAGCAAATAGGAAATATTCAAAGTTAGGTTGCCTACCTATTGGAGTTTGGAGGTTGTCAAAAGTTAGCAATTTCCTAAACTAGCAAAAAATCAGTGTATATCACTCGACCCATTTTTATATTAAACTAAATATAAAATTAATATAAATGGACTATATGAGCAACTTTTAAAGTTACTTAACTATTGGAGAAAAAAATTAATAAATGTTGTCAAGAGTAACATGGATTTAAGAGAAAATTAAAAAATAATATATTTAATGATTTATCATTGTTTAACAACTTTTTTATCAACCTCTGTTGAAGATGCTTGTAAGGCTTGGGTTGCAAGTGTCGAACTAGTTATGTTGTTCTCATCAGCAAAAGACTTGTGTTGGCCCTCCGTTTTTTAAAAAATTGTTTTAACTTTTGACACACATATTTAAGTGTTTTGATTAACTACTAAAAACAATTATTTTTTAAAAAAAATTGTGAATTACAATATTGATTATATATTTTAATTCTAAAAAATAAAATTTTAAAAGTAACAATTTTTACTATGCGGTCAAAATACCTAAACATGTGTGCCAAAATTCAAAACGAATTATAAGAAAAACGGAGGTATTATTATTATGGGATGATGTATCTTCTAATTAGACTTGTGGTATACTGGTATGTAATAGATCCTGGGTGTGCGCTTGACAAAGCGTCTTTCCTCCTTTAGGAGAGTTTTGTAAATATTTTATATATGGTATGATATACGCTATACACCGTTACAGCTATATATAATTTATGTATTTTTCACTACGGATCTAAGAAAGGTTTATATGTGGCACTCCAATCCGCCAACTTTCGAATTTTGGGGCGCCAAACATGATATGATATCAAAATAGCACGAACCGAGACGATCCCTTAACTTTTCTTCAAAAATACTCCGTAAGAGTATCTCTAAGTGTATAAAATTCTTAGTTAAATTAGCTACATCTATGTGTCACTATTTAGATAATATGTAAAAAAAATAACACTCCAACCATGTAAACCCTTAATAATAAATATAAACAATCATGTTTGGTTGACTATTTTTGTCGAACCAGCAAAATTCTTAGATATAATTTTAGATTATGATAATTATATATAACATCATTGGAGTACACGCTACACCCTTAGCTAAAATTTTAATATTTAGTCAACCATTTTATCTATCACCATTGGAGATGCCCTAATATAACTACCGGATAACTATTTATAATTTATGAGGTGAAATTACAGGAGCGGACCTATGACGTAGAGTATAACGGGGGAGATTTCCCCCACAATTTCCCGAGTAAGTATTTAAAATATGAAAATTTTATTTAATGCCCTGATTTATTTCTAATATTAAAATTTTATGAAAAATAGAAAACATATAAATTATATGTTATTGTTAATATATTTTTTTCTTATTTATTAATTATTTTTTATTTTTTAAAATTATATAATGCCCCCGATGAAAATTTATTCTAAATCTGCAATTGTGAAATTACATATATTCTCCGACAATATTCCTTATCTATTTATTTTTTATTACTAAATTATGTATACACATAAACAATATTCTCACTGTCCCCTTTTAGTTGTACATTTTCGAAAAAAACACACATATTAAGAAAATATTAATTACATGACGTGTTTTCATGACTATCCCTTATAATTGCATTAAATTAGTTGAATTAGTCAAGCATTGGAAATAGTAATATAAGAGTAATATTTGAAAAAATCTTTATAAAATTATTTTAAAAAGCGAGAAGGACAATTAATTAGGGACAAATAAAAGGAGACGGAGGCCTATCATATATGTAAGAAAGAAATGATATAAAAATGAGTTTAGACTTGAGGGGGAGACTAACCTCACTATTTCATAAAGCATATAAGACCATCTCCGTCAAACTCTTCAATTGAACCTAATAACTCAGGTTCAACTCCCAAATTTTAATAAGAATCCTCTCAAATCAAATTTCAAAAGTCTCCAAACTCCTATTCAAATATTAATGAGCTTTATTTGAGGAGATTGTTGGAGACAACAAGCATATATAGAAATAATAAGATTTTGGAGTTGAATTAAGTATATTATTTTTAGAAAATATTTTAATAATTTGTTGGAGATGATCTAAAACATTTTTGAAGAGTGATTAAGAGTTTGTTGGAATCCATTTTAGCTTCAAACTCCTTGAAAGATGGTTAATAAGAGCATCTCCATGGGTACAAAATCTTTAGTTAAATTAGTCAACGTGGCGTCTATGTGTCACTATTTAGACAATATATAAAAAATATAGCACTCCAACCATGCAAACCCTTAGTAATAAATATAGATAACCATGTTTGGTTGGCTATTTTTGTCGAACCAACAAAACCTTTAGATATAATTTTAGCTTATGATAATTATACATAACACCATTGGAGTACACACTACACCCCTTACCTAAAATTTTAAATTTCAACATTTAGTCAACCATTTTACCAATCATCCTTAGACATGCTCAAAGCCTATACGAAGATGTTATTGGATGCTTGAGATTTAAAATTAATTTTACAAGCTGTAATTTGGTTTCAGTTTTTCCCTATATCCATACAAAATCAAAGCATGTGTACATTTAGCAACAAAAAATAAACTGAAACATGTACACTGTTTTCCAAAATTAGAGGAAACAAATTTTAACGACAAATAGAGAGAGACTTTCTTTCAAATTTCTTTTAGCCCCATTTTAAGAACAAGCTAAAGGTGCAGAAATAAAGTTTTGATAATTATTTTCATTTTCTTTGAATAAAATTTTTTGGAACACACTGCAAGTAAAATAAACCCTATCCTAATATCAATCAATCAATGTGATAGCAGGAAGGTACAGGGCGTGTTTGGGATTCCTAATTTCTAAAAATAAGTTATTTATTTTCACATAAAATATGTATATACATGTACTTTTTCTATAAATAAGTAATTTATTTTTTATTTTGAAAACAATAATTTTAAACTAAATGTTAATATTTTAAAAAAAATATAAAAATATGTATTTTTTTTAAAAAAATAAGTAACTTATTATTTATTTTTAAAAAATCTCAAATAGGCCCATAGTCGGGCCCTAGCAGAATAGTCGAATAGAGCAAGGAGTTTGAGTAATGCATGCATATGGAAGAGGGAAAAACATATGATCAAATTCCTCATGACTTCGATCAAGGTTTGTTATTATCAACAAAATTTAAATATTTAAGTGTACACGGGTTTGGACGAGTACACAGTTTTGGTCGATGAATGAGAAAGTGAAGGTGGACGAAGATAAGAAGCAGTAAGGGATGATTTAATTAATACATACAAATTAAATAGATACAAGAAGCAAGTTCACAAACAATGTGTTTCTTTATCTTCATGTAAATTGTGCCCGCGGTTATTTTTTATGTCCAAAATTATGATGGAAATAAACTACTCAATTTAATGAAACAATATGGCTATTACTAGATTTCTACGTGAATCTCCCAACACATATTCAACACCACAACGTCATTCCTAAAATCTTCATAGGTAAGTGCCATGTGAAGAAAATCATGGGCTCGGGTATGTTTCAATTAATTTATAAATTATGTAATTAATTCTATGTTTATTTAAATTTTCTATTAAAGTCTTTGTATATGTATATATTTGATGGATAATGTGTATGAGTACTATTTGTGTTGTGTGTATTTTTTTGTATGTATATGTTGGAGGTAATTCAAAACTACACACAATAATGGGGCAGTTATATAAATAATTTAATAAAAACAGGCAGATTAAACCAATTAACAAAACAAAGCACGAAGACAAAACAAGAAATATTAATTAGTAACTGTATCGACAATAGAAAAGATAGAAATCTTAGCTCTAACAGAAGCTTTTCCGCATACACTGAAAGAACTAATTGAATAGCTGAGTCGCCAAGCCTTGCTAGGAGTCTTGACTGTTCTTGAAGAGATTATTACTCCACTACGCTATGTTGGGTTGCAGCAATATCACTTTCAAGATAAAACAGCACAGAGTACTTCGTTCACAGATACGTAGCACTCAACAGCGACCTGCACCTCAGTTCGCCCAGAAAACCTTATGCAAAATCTGTATGAATATTAATGTGGAAAATACAGAGTATGGCTGCTAGGATTTTCTCAAACTTGTGTTAAAATTCGTCCCTTCTATCTCCAACGTTTTTATGTATATATAATACAATAAAACGTAACAGCAAATAAAACATTAATTAAAATAATTATTCTGACTTAAAAAGCATTTAATAGAATATTTATCAGAATCAGTAACAGTTACCAGAGTTTACTGTCAAACACTGACAGTAACTCTCATCAGAGTTTACTGTCAAACACTGATTTAGCTTTCCATCAGAGTTTAATAAACTCTGACCCAGCCTTCCATTAGAGTTTACTGCTAAACTCTGATGAGGTCATCAGAGTTTATCAAAGAGGTAGTCCATCAGAGTTTACTGATAAACTCTGACCCAGCTCATGACAGTAACTTTGCATAGTTCCTGACAGCAACTTTGTATAACATGATCCTGACAGCAACTTTGTATACAAGTATCCTAACAGCAACTTTTATGCTGACAGTAACTTTGTACACACTTATCCTGACAGTAACTTTGTACGCACTTATGCTGATAGTAAGTATTATTTGATAGTAACTTTGATTCAATATTCACATTAAAATAATATTTAAAGTCATAATTAAATTAATTAATTAATCATGTAATAAAACTCGCCTTGCGTACGCGAGACGCCGAAACATTCGCCCAAATCACCCTTCGACCCGAGTCGTGGCGTGGCGTGGCGTGGCGTGGCGGCGGCGCGCGTGCGCGAGGGCACACTAGTACACCATGCACACTCACATGCCTTAGTAGTTGACACTACTCTTGCACATCCATGCATATAAAACAATCACACTCATATTACATATTTAATGTGAGACAAACTCTTTAAACCCATTTCAAACTAGCAACTTCTACTCAATTTATTTATGGATTACACTAAGAAAATGTCTTAGATCCAAACATGAAAGTTTAAGTCCTCATAGCAAGGAACAACTTCCAATCGTTAGTTTCCGGAAATTACATCAAGAACATATATAAAATATGTCTCAAACTTTTCATTTTCTAACAGTATATATATTATTATTCACTATTTTGAATTGCACCGAGCGGGTCTCCACGGAAACAGCCTCCTTACGCCTTTTTGGAATAGGAGCATGGTCTGCGTAAATCTTACTCTACTGTATGTTTGGTCTGGTTAATCAATGTGATAGCACAAAATTGGGTCAATTTCTGAATTAATATCACAAATAAGTTCGGAATACACTAGCCTAGATACAATAACTTGTAAAATCTTCACATGCCTCAATTTGAAGCCGGAGGGTTACAATCAATCTCACAAGCCATTCAACAAAATTAGACAGACTTTTTTCCTTTAAAAACTGAAAAATTATTTTAGCATTCACCTATCATAGATTATCTTCATCTCTTTCTAAAGGTAATGGTTGATTATTGATGTCATTTGTGACCCTAGAAAAATAGAAATACTAATACATAATGTAGGTGCTGGATTAGAACTAAGGTCACAAATAGGAGCTTATAACCAATATGAATGATGATTTTAGCTTATTACAAATCATCATTCCTCAAATCATCGATGATTTGCAAACAAAAGACTAGTTAGAGATTTATCATAGAGATAAGTTGTCATGAAAAAAATAAATCCATAAATGTATTTATATAAAGAGAAAAATGTTCATGAGGTCATCCTCGCACAAACTACCTAAGGTTATAAAAGTTTATATATAAATATTAATGACAGTTTTGTAAATTAAGAGTTCATTTCCGGCATTTACAATTCTACCCTCATGCATTTGTATGAAATTTTGATATAACATCACGTAGTTCTCCTCGGGAACATCAAAGTTGACACCAATGATATGGTAGGAGACTTCAAGGAAACACTAATTAGAGTATCTCTTATCACTAGTTAGAGTCTCTGATTAAAGTGCTAAAAGTTACCAAATATTTATGTGACGTGGCATATTTTTAGTGTTTTTTATTTAAATTTATAAAGGTTTCAAGATAAGTATCATTCATATTTACATGTCTAAACTTTTTTGTATTAAGTTTTGGTTAAGGTTAGAGTTTATGTATTGCATTTAGTTGATAATAAATGAAGGGTCTTGGTCGCTGATACTTGATACAACCATCTATCCACGGTTCTTTATAATGGATATTATTGAAACTAGGTTTTTGATGTGAACACAGAGCTTCTAGGGTTTTTTCCTATTCACAATAAAAAATCGCATATAGATGGTTGCTAACAATCGTTGGTCAGGACGAACTGCCATAACTAAATATGTATATATTTTGGACTTGTGTGATATAATATATAGAGGGGTTGGGTTATAGGGAGTTCTTTTATTGATAATTGTAAAACATATTGTTCTTGCAAAATATGTTTTTCTTACCGTACATGTATAGAAGAATAGATGGCTGGGTGGAGGGTGGGGTTCGGTTGCAAATATGGAAGTTTTGTATTGGTTATAACATTGCTGGCTTTAGAATGGTGAATTTTTGTATTTGATTTTAAATTACAGAAGTGCAACCAAGTTCAACATTGTAGGATAACATTGCAATGAACTTCCTCTCAGATAAATAAGTTGATATAAGGAAAAGGGGTTTTATATCAAACTGGTCACCCGTCTAATAAAAAAATATCAAGTAGCTACCTCATCTCCACAGCGACTCATTTAAGCACTAAACTGTTAAAATATATCATTTCATTAACTTTTTTAAAAAAAATTAACGATTAACCCTTAAAAAATATATGAATGAACCCTAATATTCAAGTATAATACACGTTTGATATAAATATTTGACACTTCATCACAATTTTAACCTTAATCGTTAAATTTTTTTGAAAAAAATAATGAAGTGATATATTTTGACACTTTAGTGGCTTAAATGAGTCGTCATGGAGATTGGGTAGCTACTTGATATTTTTTTGTGAGATGAGTGACCAATTTGATATAAAACCCTAAGGAAAAGTGACTCCTATAAGATCAACATTGTGGGTGCTAATTCGCAACCACAAGTTTCAACAATGTCATCACCCATTGTAATTTCTGAAGATGAAAACACTACAAATTGAAATTTGGCACCTTGAAGAAAGATTTGTGCTTAGCTTGCACGAAATCAGAGATGCACTTCACTAACACAGTGTTCAAGAAAAAAATTTGAAAAACAGGAAAAGAAAGTGAAAGATTTATTTTCTTTAACTTGTTCCCGGCTGATTTTTTTAGAAGGAAAGAAGAGAAACTTAAAGACGTGTGAAGAAATCCCTTATATAATTTGTCCCAAAAAAAAATCCAACACTAGAAGTCCTACTCATGCTTGAAAGATTTGGAGAAAAAAGAAAATAACTCATTTTCTCTTCTCTTCTTTCCTAAACTCAAGAACATCGCAAAGGGAAAAACATAGAAAAGATGAAGAAATTCTAGAAGGGGGAAAGAGGGGAGGCATAAAGAGAGAGGCAAATATGAGAATTTAATTCCAAGAAGATCACTACATCTGTCCCCTCATCAAAATATAATGAGCTATAAGCCTCGAAGCCCTCTACTCATTTCTCACTTTTAGGCTTAGAAAGTTTCTTATTAAACCGAGGCGAGACTCTCTCTACATGTCTAAGGTTGAGGAGTTCGCAGGCCAAAGCATCTAACTTATGGCCAAAATTTTTAATTATATAGTATTCCATAAAACTTATGTGAATATGTGGTAAAAAAAATGACCTAACATCCACCGGGAGCAAATTCAATGCATAACTAAATGTTGGTTCTATACCTATAATATTATACTGAATTAAACTAAAGACACCACCCTAATGCATTATTATAATTAGGAATGGCAATTGTTATCCGCCCGGAACACACATCGGTAAAATGTGGTAAAATATGGAGTGGATAATCCGATAATAGACGGATATGGATATTATTATGTCCTCTATTTGTAACCTACCGGCATCCTATTCATAAACATATTTTATATATATTATATGTAAATATACACTTACAATTATAATTACAAAATTGGAATATATATTATTTTATATGTTAAAATTTATTCAATTAGCATAAAATATATATATATATATAAAAGGTAAGAATGTGAAATAGTAACTATAGACATATATGTATTACATTAAGAAAATATATTTTTATATAGATAATATATATATATATATATATATATATTTAAAAATTAAAATAATAATAAATATTTAAAAATTAAAAAAAATTGATTAGTGGATGATACTCACTCCTACCCGTATTCACATGGGTTTAATATAAATACATTATATCAATACCTATTAGTATAATGGATAGGTACGGATAATTTTATTTGAATGCGGGGCGGATGGATGGCAAATATTATAAAACCAGTCTCGAACTCTACCCATGGTCACACCTAGTTATAATAGGAAGGTAAAATGCATAAATGAATACTTGGTTTAATATTTACAACTAAAAATGGTTATAGTCATCCTTGCCACATCATCAAATAACTAGAAATGAAGTGCAAGTTGTCCACTTTAGATGAAAATTGGAAGAGTTAGATAAAATTTGAAATTAATTGGTTATAATTTGCAACTAGCATTAGAGTCCAACTTCTATTTTAGCATCAAAAAACACTTTTTGGTGTCATATGGATGGTTACATCCATTTTCCATTTAGCATTGGACTTGCTCTAATATAATGGGTTAGAGATGTTCTAACTTCACTTCAACTGTCCGTCCTCCATGTTCACACGCCATCCTGTTCCTATTTTGGCGTGAAGGTTTTGAAATGAAACGCATTCCTTCTCCACTACGGAATGTTCAAAACTCAAAAGCACAAATGAGAGTGAAAATCCACTCAGTTCATCCTCTTTCATCTGTTTTCCCCCATCTATTTACAACTCGGGTGCAACCCAATATATTAACACATACATGGGGAAGTAACAAGAAGTTTTAATTCAATATATTAACACATACCTTACCAACGAAGATAAAGGAAGAAGAAAGGAGAGGTGGAGACAATAAAAGAAAAAGAAACAGCAGCAGTAACAACATTACTTCCACAAGTACAAGCATAATATTAACAATAGCATAACAAGAGGTACATATCAGCCTCCTATAAGCATTAACATGCATTGCAAGTAGTACCACCAATTAGCTCAAAAGTCAATATTTACAAACATACTAACAGTACCTTCAAAAAAACATGGTCGAATGATATCTTCAAGGTTAAGCAGGCAAGCTAAGCAAGTTTCCTATTAGAGAGTAGCAAACAACGTAGTTCAAATTTCCTCCTCCCAGATGGTCATATTTTGAGCAACGGCATAATGTTTTCAGGATAACAACCCACAAGAGACACACTTACAGTACTGGCATTAATCTTTTCGAATTGTTCAACAAAATTAATCCACCTATACGTACCCTTTTCCATATCACAACAAACAATTTTTGGAATAGACGAGCCAGTATTGTGATTCAAGCAAAGAAAGAACTCACTAGTATGGCTACTGCCACAAGGCATAGCATGCATCAAGTTCCAATCATATGGATAAGCCATCCTCTCCATCACCCATTGCTCATTCTGATGGTCCTTTAACACCCACATCCGCAATTCAACATCATCATACTCCAAAACCGCCAAGTAAATACCAACCTGAATTAAACAAGGCCACACACTAGTTTCCTCTTCATATCCATCCTCCATACCAGCATACTCATCATCATCATCATATCCATCATCGTCATCATCACCCTGTCCCTGATCTAACAGGGTACTAATACTAATACCATCATCCAACTTAATTAAACGGAACACTTCAAGAGCTAGATCAAAGACAAGTATAATCCGTTTCTCCTTAACCAACCAATGTATCGCGCCATTAACACAAACCCCCGGTGTACAAAAGTTAAAACTCACCGGAACAGCAACATTAACAATTCTCCAAGACTTATCAGTTCCACCTATAGAGAAAATCCCACATTCAACTTCCCCAGACACACGTAACCCCGGAGCCGAAACATCACAACAAATTCCCACAACCTTATACTCTCTATTCCCAACATCAAACCCAAAAAAGTACGAAATCATATTAAAACTAATCCCAGGCCAATTCTTACTACTAGGGTTTGGCAACGGAGGAATCGACAAGTATTCCCTAGTACTAGGATTAAATATATAGACATCATCAATAGAATCTTCATAAAAAGTAACATGCCGAGGAGGATAGATACAGAACATACCATTAACATTCTGCGAAACACAAAGCTCAGTTTCAGTTTCCAAGACAGACAACAAACAGACAGGGCGCCTGTCGAGTGTTTCATCAGGTGTTGAGGAGATGAAATATTGGTGTTTCAATGCCTGGTCGTGTGCTGTTAACAGCAATGAAGTTCCATCGGGTCGACTCGGTGAGTTTGCGAGAAAGCGGTTCACGAATTTAGGGTTTTTTATAGAGGAGTACCAGGATTTACGGACAGGTTTCAAACGAAGAACTGATTTAGCGGAGAGCTTTACGAAGATGTCGCTGAAAAGTACATCTTCCGGCAGTTGTGGCTCTCTCTTTGTTTTCTTATCCCTTGGTGATACCATTTTTTTTATATTCCGGTTTCGGTTTCGTTTTGGTTTTACGACACCGCGTAATAAAAATTGCGTTTATATCCTGCTAACTACTAAGTAATGCATCGGAATGCGAACAGTTCCAATGCAATACAAGTAAACAACTTAAAAATTAACTCTAAATAAAATTTTAATTAAATTAAATTTTAATTTTAAATCTAATTTATAAAAAGAATATTTTTAATATATTTAAATTATTTTATTTTATACATCAATTTTTAATATTAAATTAAGAATATTTTTATATTTTTATATATTTAATTAAATTTAAAATGAGCAGAATAGAAACTTACCTCGATATCAACAAATACCACCTCCACTCAGCCAAAAGTACTATCCATCCATAGTTTTGGTAAAGGCAGTGGTTTAGCAACGTTTCGTGAACGTTCGTTTGACTTATCTTATAAGTTAAATTAAATAATATATTAATTTTTATAAAACATGCTTTAGGAAGAAAATTACGAAAAAATATACTTAAGCAGTGTTCCTGGAATAATTTGGAGTGCAAATGTCACATTACCGCAAAATAAAAATTCATATTCACATTTTAATATAATTTTTCAGAAAAAATAGAAAAAAGCATCAATAAAAACTTAAATGTTAGAAACTAATCGAACAGACTGAACACTTAAATATTTACAGGCATAGATAGAATTAATATAAATTAATTGTTTAAATGATTATTTATTTATAAAATTTAATATTACCAATTTATAAATATATGAACACTATTAATAATTATATTTAGAAGTTTACAAACTTTTTTTTTGAAAAACAGAAGTTTACAACTTTAATTAAACTATATTTATGAATTTATTGAAATTAAAAATTTATAAATATAATTAAATTATATTCGATTCATAAATATAACTTTTTTTTGAAGAGGATTCATAAATATAACTACATCCATTCATCAATATAACTCCATAATACATAATGTTCGTTTACAATGTGAAAGTAGTACGCCAAAATTCATAATACATCAAAAATTTTAAAATTTGACCAAATATTACATATATATATATATATATAACATCACAGTACAACATCGAGTAGGTAGGGATAATTTGTTCAGTATATAAGTAAAAGTATTACTACTAAGTGCACCAACAAATCATTGATCTTTTGGGGGCTGTGGTGGGTTTGTGGATTACTCAAGTTGTTGCATTTGAATCAGTTTACTTTGGCTTATTTCAGATTCGGAAGTCGGGACTTGACTCGATTTTTGAAAAATACTCGGGATTTGACTCGGGTTGTCACATATGGTATCAGAGTCATACCCGGCCGGAAGTGCTAAGGCATTGCCCGGGTTCCGTAAGTTTGTCCATGGGCTCGACGAGGACGTCGACCCAATAAGGTGTGGTGTTTGTAACATCCCACATCGAATATATAAAGTGTATTTGAGCCCTTTATAAGGACAAGTCAATAACTAATGTATACATAAAATTGCTAGCTTTTTATGGGATGACATGTGGTGGGTTGTTGGGCCTGATATGCATTCAGTTATGGGATTAGGTTGTTATATATGGTATCAGAACTAACTCTCAAAAGCTTCGATTCGTCAAGTTGCAGGAGGTGGGGATACGAAGGCTGGTGGTATTATCCCACAATGGACAGAGGTCCAGAGGTGGGGACACAAAGCCAGCCGGTATTATCTCACAATGGCTAGAAATGTTCGATCTGGGCCTATGGGCTATCTGTTCGGCCTGACGAGGAGTGGGAGAGTTTGTAACACCCTAGTCCCACATCGAGTAGGTGGGGATAATTTGTTCAGTATATAAGTAAAAGTATTACTACTAAGTGCACCAATAAATCATTGATCTTTTGGGGGCCTGTGGTGAACTTGTGGATTACCCAAGTTGTTACATTTGGGTCAGTTTACTTTGGCTTATTTCAGATTCGGAAGTCGGCACTGCTCGGGTTCCGTAAGTTTGTTCATGGGCTCGACGAGGACGTCGACCCAATAAGGTGGGGTGTTTGTAACATCCCACATTAAATAGTTAGAGTATGTTTCAAGCCTTTATAAGGACAAGTCAATAACTAATGTATACCAAAAATTTGCTAGCTTTTATGGGCTGACCTGTGGTGGGTTGTTGGGTTCGGTATACATTCAGTTGTGGGATTGGGTTGTTATAAATGGTATCAGAGCCATACCCGGCCGGAGGTGCTAAGGCACTGCCCGGGTTCCATAAGTTTGTCCATGGGCTCGACGAGGACGTCGACCCAATAAGGTGAGGTGTTTATAACATCACACGTCGAATAGATAAAGTGTATTTGAGCCCTTTATAAGGACAAGTCAATAACTAATGTATACCTAAAATTGCTAGCTTTTTATGGGCTGGCCTGTGGTGGGTTGTTGGGCCTGGTATGCATTCAGTTATGGGCTTGGGTTGTTATAAAAAACTATATAATTATAAAAATTATAAAATATATCTCATTTAAAAGTTTATATAATTTTCTTTAAAATGTACTTTTATATATTTTAGATTATAAATATATATTTTTTTAATTTTTGGTCAAATTAATTAAATTTGACTGTTGAAAAATCAAACGAGTCACTTGTAGTGGGACGGGGGAGTAGTTGTTAACTTTTACTTGTAAACACCTTAAACATACTCATTTTATTAGATGCGAATGCGAGATGTTAAAAACACCCTCATCTTATGGGGTCGACGACTCGTCGAGTAGATGGGCAAACTTATAAAATTTGGACAGTGTCTTAACACTTCTGACAGGGCATGCTCTAATTTCATTTATAACAACTCAAACCCATAAGCCACAACTAAATGCATGTCGTCCCAACAACCCATCATGGATTATCCCAAAAAGGTAAATAATTTTGTATGCATTAGTTATTAACTTGTGTAATGCCTGAGAAAATTGCGTGTATTTTATAATATTTAAATATGCTTTTAATATAATTTTTGGTGTGTTAGATTATTTTTAATGCATTTATTTGTGTTAAGATTTTTAATAAATAGGAAAATTGTTTGTTATGTGTTATGTGACTTATGTGTAGCCTAAAATATTTTATTATATTTTATTATAATTTTTATATCGATAGAATAATATTATTTCAATTTGTGATTATCGGACTCGGCCCCTGTAGGAGACTAGAGACCTTATTTTTGGTACTTTTATTTCTATGGAAATGATAAAATTTTCAAAATAAAATTATTTTATTATTTTTTTGACAATTCATAATTTTTGGGAAATTTTGACATATATATTGTATTTATTCGAAAATATTCATTTTTATATTTTATCCCATTAAAATTATTTTTGGGTTTTTTATTTTAATTATGGGGTAATTTATTTTTTAATCAAATTTGAGCCCTAAGATTTTCCAAAAATATAATTTTTGGGATTGGACGATTGCTCAGTGATCGGTAGCGGATGGAGTCTGGTCCTGCGTATTGCGTAGTGACGGTAGCGGATGGAGCCTGGTCATATGTGTTATATATTAGACCAAGTGTGCCTAGGGTACCCGATATGATTTGTTGGACTTATACGGATGGGTATAGGTCTGTATTATATTCATTTCTGATCAAGGGGATATGAGTACGGATGTCCAAATCCAGTTCGCCAATTTGGCTATTTTGATACGTGAGTATCAATTAAATTTTTTGAGATATGGCTTCTGATATGGATTTTACGAAATGTTGTTGTTGATTATTTATCATTACTCACTCTTCTTATTGTTATTAAAAGTTTATTATATACTTGCTGAGCATATTTTTGGCTCACTCTTACTTTATATTTATTCATGTCAGACAGTTAGTATGAGCAGTCCCAGCCGTTCACGCAGAGCTAGAGGGGGAAGAGTTAGGGGATCGCTTGTTCATCGGGTCTCTCAGGTATTAGCTGTCTAGTTTGTCTGTAGATAGAAGATGTAATAAAACAAATCTCGACTTAAAACTTATCTAGACTTTTGGTTTAAATTTGTGATATACTTGCTGGTTTGTAATAAAGTATGATTTACTTTTAGTTTCAGCTGTTTAATTTCATATTATAACCTGTTAGCGATCCTCAGTTGTTGGCGGGGTCAGTGCGCCTCTGGTTTATGATTTTATTATTGTTGGTTATTGGCGGGTCAGTGTGCCTCTGTTTTATTATTTTATTGTAGTGGTTGGTGGTGGATTAGTTTGTGACCCCCAAATCTAGATCTCGGATTTGGAGGGCGTCACATTTGGTATCAGAGCTACAGGTTTGTAGTCACTGAAATAAGCAGAAATATAGGCCATTAAAGATTTGATAGATTACATGAGATATGTTTATATTCATTTGAGATAGGTTTACATTTGATTTTAGCTTAAGCCTATGTTGTGAGTTGTGTTGTGATACCTATGTATGGTAGTGTTCGGTTTGTAGTAGGAGGTATGTCGGAATTTTGAGCGTATATAGCCGACATCTTTTCTAGTGGAATGTCCTGAGAGTAGGATGCTGTAGGCTAGTAAAATGAGTTGGTGTATCCCACGTAAATATTTATATATATATATATATATTGAGAGATTTTGTGGTGTAGATTCGTGTTTTATATTTCAACGTGCATTTATCACCAACATTCGAGTAAATTTGTAATTGTGTGGCGTGGTTTGATAACATTAATGGAAAAGGAATTTCGTTTAAAAAGGGAAAATTTATTTTTCTTTTCTACACATGTCTTTCCATGATAAATGTTATATCGAAAACATGTGTAGCCAATTACTAAAGAACTTGTTTGTGTATTACAGAGACATGGCCAATCCAAACGCGATCGAGAATGCCTTAGAAAATCAGAAGAACGATCAAAATCCCATGACGCAAGGAAATCTTGCAGTTCAGGGAATTCCAGTAATGCAAAGGAATCTGGTAGAGCCGATAAATATCAATATGATGCAGCAAATACTTGAGTTGTTTCGTCAATAAACTGGTAATCTTACACGTCATCGGCAACAGCTGCCAGCACAACATGCTGTAACTTTCAAAGCATTTCAATCTGTGAAACCTCCAGAGTTTCAAGGAGCGACAGATCCCGTAGAAGCCGGAGCATGGCTGAAGAAGATACCAAACTGGACAATGCGTTTTCAAGGACCAAAATTGTTAAGATTTTGTTTTGCAACTGTCTGCAACAGTAATACCAAACGGGACCTTTGGATTTTCAATGACCAATAATTGTTAGGATTTTGTTTTGCCGTTGAAAAATATCGTTACAATGCGTTTGGAGTTATAATTTGAAATTTGCTCTTTAGTTCGAACCAGTCAAATTACAAATGAACACTCACAAGATAAATATACTCATTCTAAAATAAAAATATAATTTGAAATTGTTTGTTAAAAATGTAATTTAATCATTTTTAAAAATGTTTTTTTTATCATGTTAGAGGTCCATATCAATTTGTGCGCATATAATTATTACTATAATACAGATTCGATATAAGAACTCGAGATTATGTGACCCACGATAATTATACGTTTTCATATTCGCCTTTATCACTTAATCTATTCGAGATAGATAATTTTTCTATATTTTAGAAATTATGTGACAGAATCAAACAATTTACAATCCGCCTAGATATTTACCAAAACTACCTCTACATTCAAAAAAAATCCAAAACTATTACCCGTCCATAGTTTTGGAAAAGGTATAGTCTTGGAGTTTGGAGTACTCTGACATACTGTTTGTTTTTCCTTATAAGTTAATGCCTCAGAGTTTGGAGTATCATTTGTAATTTTGATTTGATTTTAGTTTATAAATTATTAACTTTTTATTATTTTAACTCATTTTTAATTATATATATGATATATTTGGATTTAAATAATTATTTTAAATTAAAAAGATAGAATTGATTTGAATATTTATTTTAAATCGAATAAGGTGAAATTTTAACATATAAATTACATAATTTAAATTTAAATATATCATTTGTGTAACATATTTCAATTTTCATGTCAAAGTAAAATTAAGTGTAATAATTTAATAAATATCAAATTTGATGGAGTACATGACCTGTTAACTCCACATTAATATGATATTGTTCGTTTTGGTTCGAGAGTCATGTCCACACAAATTTATTATTGGGCACATTCTAAAAGTCATTTGGATTGCTATTTTCTTTGCTTATATTAAAGATAAATTTTCTTTATGTTCTTGATGCGGGCTTTGGATTGCTTAATTACCTTTATATTAGAGCTCATATGTAGATATTATTTTTGTGAGAGCAAGTTCAATGGTGGTGTTAAAAGGAGTGATGTTGTTAACATAACATCCATACAAAATAACTCACTTCAATGGAATGTTATACTTGAATGCAAATAGCAAAATGATATAATTTGTGCTAAATATAGCACCAACTATAGATGTTGTTATTCCTATAATATAGCACCCACAAAAAATAACTCACTCCAATGAGATGTTATACTTGAATGTAAAATAATAAAATATTATAGTTAGTTAAATATAATTTATTTGATATCATTTTTAACCTAATCATTGGAGTAGAAGTTTTATTTTAACTTCAAAATTTACTTTTTAGTTTTAAAATATAACAATAGGTATACCTGTAATAACATTGGACTTGTTCTGGAACACGCCGCGAAACCACTACTGTGTTAGGAAAGCTTTCGATTACAAATCGTTAAATAAAATCGCAATTTATATTATCTCAAATCATTTTAATTACAGCCCACAAATCATGAATCAACTTCTTAACCGGGATCTAATATAACTTACGGATCGTTTGGTTGATAAATTGGTACTTATTTCGTATCAGAAATCAGATTATGATAGTATGATGATGAAATTTCATTATTAATATCACGTGTTTAGTTTAGTCCTGAAATAAAATTATTTAATTTAAAATATTATTGAATTAATAGTTAAATTAATTTAATTTATTATATAAAATATATAAATATATTTTTATTATTAATAATATTTGATTATATATATTAATTTTTTTATTAATAATAATACTAATTATCAATAATAAAATAATAATATTAAAATTGATATACATACCCTCCGCTTATACCTATTTTCTCTTTGGATATTAAAAAATCTGTATAAATTTTATCCATAGTAAACCCATGACTCAGTGCACAACCCCCCTGAACCAGACGACATTGTGTTGAGGTGTCCAACACCCGTTAATCATGTGGAGTATTTAATGTTTAAAATGTGACTCCACACGAACACAATCAATAACTGAAATTGACAGGCTTAATAAATATATCGTTGAATTCGGTGTAAACAAACCTATGTTCAACTTCGAGCCTGTTTCGCAAACAGAGCTTATATGTTATTTTAATTTTATGCTGAAAAATGTTTATTTGTATAACAAGTAAGAATCTAATTTAAAGTCAAAAATAAATCAAAAATTGACTTAAAATCAGAAGTGCGTATAGGTACTTTTTTCAGTAGCTTATTTTTTTTATTTTTCTATTTTGATAAAAGTTATCTATATGTTATAAATTACTCATAAGTCATTTTATTTTTATATTTTTTAAAACTCATAAGTCACTTATAAATCAATATTACCCAAACATACATTTTAAACTCCCGACTTATCACTTTAAGTCATAAGTTACAATTTTAACTTTAGCCAAACATGCTCTTCAAAATGATCTTACAGTATTAAATACTCATTTGTCCCATTTTAACTGCTTTTTTAGACATTTGCACATAGACCAACTTTTACATTTATCAGATAGTTTTAAAGAGTTTCAATGCTTGGTGTTTAATGAAATATTTATAAGAGTAGTCGAGCACAATAATCAAACACACTAATGTGAGTAGTATTTCTATTTAAATTCAATAAAAAAAGAATATTGCATGTGATACTGTGAATTGTATTGAGAATTATAAGTGTCATTAATGAGCAAATAATTAAAAGTCAATCACTTTTTAGCAGTAAACCAAGAAAATATCAGTTATTTTGGAACAAAAACTATTTTCTAAAAAAGCAGTTAAAATGGGACGGAGAGAACTACATATGAAACATTCATGTTCATGCAATTTAATTTAAATCTGAGTTGTTGTATATTACGTACTCCCTCTATCCCATTTTAACTACTTTTTTAGACATTTGCACATAGACCCGTTTTTATATTTATTAGAGAGTTTTAAATAGTTCCAATACTTAATGTTTAGTGAAATATTTATAAGAGTAGTCAAGTACAATAATCAAACACACTAATGTGAGTAGCATCTCTATTTAAAATGAATAAAAAATGAATATTGCACGGGATACTATGAATTGTATTGAGAATTATAAGTGTCATTAATGAAAAAATAATTAAAAGTCAATCACTTTTTAGTACTATCTCCTTTCATATTAGCAGTCCACTTTAAAAAAAAAATTGTTTCAAAATAATTGTACACTTCAACTTTCAATGTAAAATTTAATATAGTTTATATTTTCAAAATCAACTCTATTCCACATATATCTAATTTATATTTCCAAAACCAATTTCATGCTATATATTATATTCATTCAATACAATAAATATGAGTACAATCAATCAATAGTAATAAATTTTCTTAATATGCGTTATTTTTTGAAAATAAACTACTAATATGAAATGGAGGGAGTAGTAAACCAAGAAAGCATCAGTTATTTCGGAACAAAAACTATTTTATAAAAAAATAGTTAAAATGGGACGGAGGGAGTATTCTTTTCATTTAAATTATTATTTTATCATGTTTTACTACTTTTTTATGCATAAAAATTGTATAAAATATAAAATAGGGAATGAATAATAAATATTTAAATTTGGAGATTCATTTTTTAATTCTTATTTTTTTTTTCTTAATTTAGAGAACCTGATAAATAGTATTGTTTTAATTAAATTTCATAATTCTTTTAAAATATATAGATGGGACTTGGGAGATAGGAATGGGGTATGAGCCACTGGGGAGGGGTTGAGAGTTGGGGTGAACATGGGTAGGGTTGGGTCGGGTTTTCGTCAAACCCCGACCCAACCCGATTAGTTCGGTTTTATAAAAAATCAACCCATTAATTGTAAAAAAAAATCGTAACCCAACCCAACCCAGTTAGTTCGGTTTGGTTCGGGTTGGGTCGGGTTAAATTTACTAATCGGAAGAACTTTGCAGAAAATCCCGCACATTTGCAGAAAATTCTGCTTGTTGCAGAAAATGTTGCAAGAGCCGAAAAGTGTTGCAAAATGTGTTGCAAAAAAATTATATAGTGCAGAAAATTTATATAGTGCAGAAATTTGTAGAAAATATGTAAAAAATATCTAGAATATGCAAAAAATATGCAAAAAATTCTGCATTTTATGTAAACGGGTTGGGTTGTGTTGGGTTGGGTAAGGGTTAAAATTTGTTAAACCCTTACCCAACCCAATTAGTTCGGGGTTTTTAAAAATTAACCCATTTATATTTCGGTTTCGGACGGTTCGGTTTATTCGGCCGAAAAAAGGGGTGGGTTGGTTCGGATTGACGGTTTAATCGGATTTCTGTTCACTCCTAGTTGAGAGTGCTCTAACTCTAGACATACGGAACACAAACTCATTCATTCACACACAACGCTCAACCATAGAAATATTTTCACAAAAGTTGACATTTTTTGATATTGTTTCTTCATTAATTATTACATAATTACACCTTATTTTCACCTCAGAGGTGTGTTAAACTATCGCCACCTTGGACGAAATGAAGAAATTATTCNCGAACCGAATCAAATCCGATCCGATCCAAACCGAATAAAAATATATTATAACCGAAAAGTGATCCGATCCGAAATTAATCCGATCCGAAACCGAACCGTTTACCCGAATTGNGATCCGAAACCGAACCGTTTACCGAAGACTATAGTTGCGGATAGTGAGAGATAGTAGAGAGAAATACAGTACAGGAGTGTATTTATTTACGGTTGAGTTTTGGGGGTTTAGGGTTAGATCTAAAAAAACATAAAATACACAAGAGCACAGCGAGTGGGATTGATAGATGGGGCGTCGCCATTATAAAAGCAGCGATGATGATCTTAATAATAATAATGTTAAGAGCAAGAAGAGAGATAGAGAACAAGCTCAAGAAGAAGAAGAAGATNTTATTCCCTCCATTTCAAAATACATTTTTATGTGTTTTGATTGTGTAATAAAAATTAATATATTAAATTTTATTTTTATAAATTAAAATATTTAATCTATAAAAATTTAATAAAAATAATAATTTTTATTATATGATCAAGATATTTAAATAAATATATATATTAGAAATTAAAATAATAAATATTTTGAAACGAAAAGTTGGTGTGGGGTGTAAACGGGCCCCGGCCCCGGTCCGGGCTTGATTGTAGTGAATATTGAGCGTCCCAATGCCATTGATGTATAAACAATTGTTCAGACCTGATTGTAGGGAATCGAATTCGATTTTGTATCCGAATTTGATAATCCGAAAGTGTAATCGAATCCGAAACAATCCGATCCGAACNGCAAGCTTGTTGAGAGGGGTCGAAAACGAGATTCTAATAAGAGAGGTAAAACTACAACAAGAGATAAAGAGAGAGATAGAGACACGGAGAGAGACAGTGATAAGTATCGGCATAGGAGGCGGCGGAGGGAATACGAAGACGATAAGAATGGACGGCATTGCAGCAGAAGAAGAGGAAGAGGTGAAATTGATGATAGATCCAATCGAAAGGGTAGGCACTCCGATGTCGATGAGATGGAGGAAGGCCAGATTCGGAAGACAAGGGATGATGATGATGATGATAGGAGTGAGTATCGAAATAAAAGGAGTGGGAGGGATAGGAGGNGTTCAATATAATTAAATCCGAAAATGATCTGAAAACTGATTTGATCCGATCCGAAAATGATTTGGAACCGGAATTTTAACCGAAAATAATCCGAAATAACACATCCGATAATAACCCGAAATCGATTAAATCCTAACTAAAAAGTATACAAACTAAATNGGAGAGAGATGATGTTAGCGATTTTCAAAAGGATAAGGGAGGTGATGATGATTCCAAACAGGAGGGGGAACAAGGCGGAAACACAACTGATGTTGAAGCACCTGCTGCTAATCTCAATTTAGGGAGAACGGGCGNAAATACGGCTCAAACTAAATTATAGAATTTAAATGTATTTCATACATACAATCTTATGGTTTGTTACACTCACATGTACATTATACACTTATATATAATTCATACGTATAATACACGTGTTCGTAAAATAAAATATTAAAAAAATAAGAATAACATTTNTGTTGAAGCACCTGCTGCTAATCTCAATTTAGGGAGAACGGGCGGGGTTTATATTCCGCCATTTAAGTTAGCTAGAATGATGAAGCAAGTTGAGGATAAGAGTAGTGTTGAGTATCAGAGATTGACATGGGATGCGTTGAGGAAGAGTATTAATGGTCTTGTCAATAAGGTTAATTCTACCAACATCAAGAATATCATCCCTGAGCTCTTTGCCGAGAATCTCATTAGAGGGAGAGGCTTGTTTTGTCGTTCTTGTATCAAGTCTCAGATGGCTTCTCCCGGTTTCACCGATGTCTTTGCTGCACTTGTTGCTGTTGTCAACACTAAGTTCCCCCAAGTCGGTGATCTTCTTTTGAGGAGAATTATTCTTCAATTACAAAGGGCATATAAGAGGAATGACAAGGTACCTCCATCGATTCTCCCCTCCCCTTGTTTGTTTTACATACATAACTAACTACATTCAATGGCAAGCTTGTTTATTTATTGTTTTGTCTTGTTTTAGCCCCAATTACTAGCTGCTGTCAAATTCATAGCACATCTTGTCAATCAACAAATAGTTCATGAGCTTGTAGCTCTCGAACTACTCACAACATTGTTGGAGAATCCTACTGACGACAGTGTAGAGGTTGCTGTTGGCTTTGTTACTCAATGCGGGTCAATCCTTCAAGACCTCTGTCCCCGAGGTTTGCATGGTTAGTATCTATTCACCCGTTCCCTTCAATGCATCATGATGTAGACTTATTCATAATACACCGGGTTTATGTTGCAATAACTATATTATTACGATACTGTGAAGAGTGCTTTCAAGTCTAATTTTTAGTGCTAATACAATAATAAATAAACAAATTATAGCATGTAATTGATATATTTTGTGTTTTAAAGAGTTGAACTGTTGAAGGGAATTGAATGAAATTCGAGCTATATCATGGTTAAATGTTCAATATTTTTATTAATTCCTTCATTTCATTCCTAACAACCTAAACTAGAGCTCAAACCCCCATTCCTTCTTAATCATATCCATTTTCTACTCAAATATTAATATAGAATATTTGTATTCACTCATTTTTTCCTTTCAAATCTTCCCTCATACCTTCATTATTTTCCTTAAATTTCATTTATTCCATTCCATTCTTCGGTTCTTCCCTAGCAAATACATTAGAGTTGATTAAGCGGAACAATACTCTATCTAGGGAAAACAAGACTTTCAGTCTAGGAAGCACGGGTGCCGGTGCGGGGCGGTGCGGGGCGGGGATACGAGGACTCAAAAATTTTAAAAATATGGGGTTCGGGTGCGGGTTACTAAATTATATATATATATATAATAATCAAGAGGGCATTCAACCTAAACCAAATAAAATAATACTACTGCTTCAGTGCTTCTTCTCACAAATATAGACACAGGCACACAACTCACTGGTATACAAGTATACGACATGATACATACATATTAAATTATATACACACAACATACATATACTACAATCATACATGCATATATATTAAATACATACATACAGATGACATACATGATACATACAATACCCATCAATATATATATACAGAGGACTACTCCAATGAGAACCCTCTTATAACGAGAACTAAGAACCAAATCAAATCATTAAAATATTTTTTAATAAATAAATAAATGATTTTTAATTTAATATACTATAAACACATATATTTTATTTATTTCACCACTACCATTGTCATCACCCTACTGCCATATAACCACCATCAACACAACACCACTATCACCGTNCACCCTGCTGCCATATAACCACCATCAACACAGCACCACTATCACCGTTATTATCACACTCTTTTATCCATCATCACACCAACAACATTACGCCACTCTGACATAATTACTAAAATCAAGTAAAACTTATCGAAAGCTAAACCATCACTACAACATTAATTATTACCACGTATTGAATCACCAAAATAAAATTGAAATTATCAGAAATTTAAATCACCATACCGACACAGTCATCATCTACAAAATCACCAAATTTCAAATCAAATCACCAAAATTTTAACGCAAATCACCAAAATTTAAACCCCAATCACTGAATATTATAAATCCAAAATTTAAAAAAGAAAAGTAGATCTGAAATTGTTTAAACTTACCGCACCATATTCACGAAATTTTAGTATGTGTTGACTATGGAGTATGGGTGGAATGAAGGAAGAGTATGGACGGAGTGAAAGAAGAAATTGAAGTCTTAGATCTATAAGAGTTATGTTTTGGTGGATGATGAGAACTATGATAAGAGGAAAAAATGATCGGGGATGGTGTGTTTTGGTAAACCACTATTCCTGCCTGAATCACTAAATACTAATCAGCATCACCAAAAAATCAACCTATCACTGTTTTTTTACTACCACCAAAATCTGGGAGAAACATCAAAATTTCATCCCAAACCACCAAATTTCTACACAAATCACCAAATTTTAAAATGAAAATCACAAAAAATTCAGATCTAAACTCATTTTANTATCACTGTTTTTTTACTACCACCAAAATCTGGGAGAAACATCAAAATTTGATCCCAAATCACCAAATTTCTACACAAATCACCAAATTTTAAAATGAAAATCACAAAAAATTCAGATCTAAACTCATTTTACGCTTATACACACCTTTTGAGAAAACAATAACATGATTTTTAATAAATATCGTATTATAAATCAATAATACCATCAAATCATATACACAAGAAAGTTCATCATCTCCAATAATACATAGCTAGATTCAGATCTGAAATAAATGAAAGGAGAACGACGTTAACAACATCGTTAGACACGGCTGATAATGATTTGATTATCATTATACACTGCTAATTTGATTATCAAACTTGATAAAGATGGTGAAGAAGATATAGAAATCAGAAGAGACAAGGAAGATAATATGAAAATTAGGAGAGAGAAAGATGAATGTGGGTGAAAAGAGTGTATGTGGCTGAAAAGAGAGTACTGGAGTGATCGTGGTGGGGGAGGGAAAAAGAATGGAAGGCTGTGATTAAAAATATTAATATTAAATGAACGGCTGAGATTAGATCTCAGTTCTCATTTTAAAGTAGGTTTTCATTTGAGCACCTGCCTATATACATAATATAAATTGGATGGAGGCGTCCAGGTACAGCGTTCAAGTGTTTCATATTAGGGCTCCTTCGTTGGTTTAATTGAGAGACGGGCTATTTTAAGTTTTAATTTTTTGTTACGAAAACTACCCCTCCCGCCCTGAATCCCCNCTCATTTGAGCACCTGCTTATATACATAATATAAATTGGATGGAGGCGTCCAGGTACAGCGTTCAATTGTTTCATATTAGGGCTCCTTCGTTGGTTTAATTGAGAGACGGGCTATTTTAAGTTTTAATTTTTTGTTACGAAAACTACCCCTCCCGCCCTGAATCCCCACCCAGAAACGCGGGGATACGCCATGTGGCACACCCGATGCGCACGCACCCCTGCACCTAGGGTGGTACAAATTTAACCCAAACCGAACAACCCGACCCAACCTTTTTTTGGGCCGAACAAACCAAACAGTTCTAAACCGAAGTTAAATGGGTTATTTTTTTTTATCAAATCGAATAAGTTGGGTTGGGTTAGGCTTTAATAAATTTTAACCCGACTCAACTCAACCCGTTGCGATATATACATACTAAAATATACGTTTTTCACCGTGTTAACCTATAAAGAACAACTCTTTAGTCTATTAGTGTGTATTAGTTTGCTATTTGTTAACCTAAATACTTAATTCTAACACACAACCACTATACTAATGTTTTAATAATCTAATACAATGTCTTCATTATAATAAAACACGTGTATTTTTCACCGATTATATTTATTTCAACCCGATCACGCAACCCAAACCAACCCAATCCAATGTACAATTAATGGGTTGGGTTACATAAAAAAATTGATTAATGGGTTAAATTTTTTATAAATTGAACTAATTGGGTTGGGTCATTTTTTTGCCCCAACCCGACCAACCCAACCCGTGTGCACCCCTACCCGCACCCCAGCCGCACCCGCCCACCTGGGTGCCGCAACCCGTGCTTCCTAGCTTTCAATGGTTTAATATATATATATATATATATACAGGAAAACTCAATACATACATCTCATGCACCCCACAGATGTGTGGGTTTATGGATTATATCTAAAATTTAGTGTAGGACTTGTGCTTTCTCTATTACGTTTCAACTTCTTTTTTAGAGTTATGCCTAATGAATTTTTTTATACATTTATTAGGGTGAATACTCGTATACATTTCGAGTCTTGTTGTTCTTAAGTTTTCGTCAGTCACGGTAACCAAAGACATTACCTCATTTAAAACATTAGATATATGAAGTTTTGGAGACTACTATACTCTTATTTGTTCATCAAATGCTAAACATAGCTTCCCTTTCTTTTTCTTTCCAAATCTTCCCTNGCACCCGCCCACCTGGGTGCCGCAACCCGTGCTTCCTAGCTTTCAATGGTTTAATATATATATATATATATTTACAGGAAAACTCAATACATACATCTCATGCACCCCACAGATGTGTGGGTTTATGGATTATATCTAAAATTTAGTGTAGGACTTGTGCTTTCTCTATTACGTTTCAACTTCTTTTTTAGAGTTATGCCTAATGATTTTTTTTATACATTTATTAGGGTGAATACTCGTATACATTTCGAGTCTTGCTGTTCTTAAGTTTTCGTCAGTCACGGTAACCAAAGACATTACCTCATTTAAAACATTAGATATATGAAGTTTTGGAGACTACTATACTCTTATTTGTTCATCAAATGCTAAACATAGCTTCCCTTTTTTTTTTCTTTCCAAATCTTCCCTTAAACCTCAATAATCCCATGTGTGTTAACATGTTGAACTTTATTCTGTTTTCATAAAACATTATTTTGAAGTGTGGATAAATATATGTAGAATGAAAAATTATGTATTAAAATTTATTGAAATACTTATTTTTTTTTTAAAACTTAACCACAAACATAACTTTGATGAATAATATTAATGTTATTGCTTGTTTAAGATAGAGTTTTACATTAACAATTGTTTAAAGAAAAAAATCTTTGGTGTTCAGATTCATTGAGATTACAAGTGAGCCTAAAGATTTTAAAATTGGTGGTTGTGCAGAGTATATGTATTAACTACAATTAGATCTTTAGGAATTAGAAACACAATAAATAAGGGTACAATAAGATGTATTTTTCTAGAAACAGCAAAACCAGGAGAAAAGCAGGTGTTTTGGACTGAAAACAAAACTCTAAAACAACAGTTAAATTCTAATGTGATTTTCGGCGACAGCCTTTTCCATTCTGATTAATGTTTAGATGAACCATCATTTTTAATTTAATAGTACTCACATATCAATGTTAAGATAATGCCTGCTTCATTATTACTTATTAATATGCAAGTGATATTGATGATGATGATGGGGAAGCCTCATACACTTAAACCTCAGTAAATGAATACCCTTGAAAGTAACATAAAAAGTCATTTATGCCCATTTGTCTTCTATGCATTTTGTCTTTTCCATTCTGATTAATGTTTAGATGAACCATCACTTGTAATTTAATAGTACTCATATATCAATGTTAAGATAATGCCTGCATCATTATTACTTATCAATATGTAAGTGATATTGATGGTGGTGATGGGGAAGCCTCATACACTTAAACCTCAATAAATGAATACCCTTGAAAGTAACATAAAAAGCCATTTATGCCCATTTGTCTTCTATGCATTTTNGTAGGTATTTTTGAACGTTTCCGTGGGATTCTTCATGAAGGAGAGATTGACAAGCGGGTTCAGTTTTTAATTGAAGGTCTATTTGCCATACGAAAGGCCAAATTTCAGGTGCAATTTAATTAAATGCAATTTTGTTGTGATGTCTTTTAATGGTGATAAATGATTGATATGAACATGTCTTTTTACAAATGCAGGGTTACCCAGCTATTCGCCCGGAGCTAGACCTGGTTGAGCAAGAAGATCAGCTGACTCATGAAATATCACTTTTAGATCAGATAGATCCTGAGATTGCTTTGGGTAACCACCTGTATTTGACTTCGCTTATCATTTAGTGGACTTAATTTTTATGCAGGAGTCTAATACTTTCTTTATCATGTACATCAGATATTTTTAAGCCAGATCCACAATTTATTGAAAATGAACAACGTTACGAAGAACTGAAGAAAACTTTGCTTGGAGAAGAGTCCGGAGATGAAGCAGACTCGGATGCAGCAACAGATGATGAAGATGATGAAGAGGATGAAGATGATGAATCTGATGAAGAGCAGATGAGAATAAGAGATGAAACAGAAACAAATCTTGTGAATCTTCGAAGGACAATTTACCTAACAATCATGTCTAGCGTTGATTTTGAGGAAGCTGGTCATAAACTTTTGAAAATCAAGCTGGAGCCTGGACAAGAGGTAAATTTATTAGTAATTATTCTCCTCTTAGTTTAATTGAAGTTGCCTTAAATATGTACAATATAGTATGGTGAAATGTGCTTAGCTCATACGTTTTTGCTGATTTTTCAACATTTAATTTGCAACATTAAGCATGGGTACTGTGGAATGTTAAAACTCGACTAAATTTCTGCTTCTGTGTTGTCCAACTAATGCCTCAAGGTATTGTCCATTAAGAAGTCAG